>CM049855.1:297334-329834 GCA_027422415.1 Schizothorax lantsangensis
TCTGCATATACAGTAAAAAATCCAATAAAGTTTAAGAAAAAAGGAAAAAAGAAGGAAAAAGGAAAGAAAAAAAACAGCAGTGTGGCCTAACCCTAACACTAAAATAATATTACAGTACCATCATGTAAACAGTTAAGGATACATAGTAGACTTATGAGACAGACTAATGCCAAGACAGTTCAAAGGAATTACCCACACACTGTAAAAAATCCAATTAACAAAACGTTGGAAGGGCAAAAATATTTAAGTTAAGCTAATTTTCTTGCTTGGGCTTAGTTGAGAAGACATATTATATTAAGTTTACACAAATATATTTAAAAAAACATTGAATGAAGGGTTATTTTCAAATCCAGTCAACATTCAGATTGTCAATGTTTAACTAAACTAATAAAAATGAATCCAGTCAATACTGAGATCATTCTGCACGCGCCTGAGTGACTTCGCGAGAGAAACAGCAACGCCATCTTGTCAAGTTCACTAAGTGCCACTAAATAAATGTTATTTTTAGACTAAATTTATCAACAAAAGCATACAGCATATCCGATGTTTGTGAGTGGATATTTAGAAGTGTTTTATAAGTCGTATGTCCGAAGAAAAATGAATATTTAGCCTAACTTAAGTGTAATTACATTTACATTTAGTCATTTAGCAGACGCTTTTATCCAAAGCGACTTACAATTGAGGACAACAGAAGCAATCAAAACCAACAACATGCAAGTGCTATAACAAGTCTCGGTTAGCCTGACGCAGTACATGTAGCAAGGTTTATTATTTTTTTAAAGTGTGATGTCAAGTTAATGTGTCAGTGGCACTGAATAAATATTTGTACTTAGACTGAACTTATCAAAACTTGTATATTAAAAAGATGTAAACGTATTATTTAAAACGTATATATTTTGTAGGGTAAACAGGTCAGTTTAGCTCAGAGGGAATCATTTAAGATTTTAAAGGGAATTTGAACAGAATCGCTGTTTCACGATCACGGAGTCGGCCAGCGATTCACTGAACGAGACGTATAACATCAACTCTGCACTGGATATTAAAATCCAAAATATAGTGAAAACACTATTAATTAGCACAGTAACAAGATCGGCAGTTTAAGACATTAACTTGTAAGCACAAAACACAAGATACTTCTCTTTTCAGTATAAATAAGGCTTTATTGGATAAATCTAAGACAATAACTAATCTAACGCATAAACACACACATTCACACAAGTTGTAGGAAGAGAGAAAGTGAGGAAAAAATGAGTTTAAAAGAATGGAAATGTGAAAGCCCAAGTTTATAGAAATATGTGCAATTGCATAGACCTGAACAACCATCAATCACTTACACAACCTCAATGAGATTAAAATTTATATTAAATGCACCAGTTCAGCATGAATCTGGAGGTATTTGCTTTGCCTGTTTAGGGGGTTCCCTTGTTGCAGAAAGGGATTTCCCGAGGTTGCTGATTGGCTGGAAGTTCGGTAGTTTAAGTGATTTCCCGGGAAGCCATGCCGTGTCTTAATTCCCACCATATTTCTGATATTATCTACCAAACTAATCTGACTAATTTGATCGTTCGCACTTGCAGCACGTTAGCATTCCGTTAGCTTATCATTCGCATTTCCATTCCCGTTTCTATTAGCGTCTACTAACGTTACCGTTTTCTTTTTTCTCTCACGCCGTTTCTTTCCCCCGCCCTTGCTCCGTTTTTCAAGAGCTCATCAAACAAAAGTGGTAAGTCAGAATCATTCTACAATCACGGAGCTTCTTCTCCTGCTATTGTTGTTTGCACTGCTTGCCACATGTATAGTTTATCTATCTCTGTCGGCGATGAGGGATTCACATGTGATAAATGCAGGGAAATAGTTAGGCTGACAGAGAAGATTTCAGAACTAGAGACACGCATCCAAACTTTAGTTGAGGACAGTAAGAATGTGAGGGCTGTAGATACTGCTTTGGATGTGACTAGCTCAGGGAATCCTGTACATTGTTCGGTTCCGGCATTAGCGCCTGTGCAGCAGGGCAACTGGGTGACTGTGAGGCAGCATAGTCGCGGTCAAAACACCGCTCTTTCCCCGTTCGATCAGAACATCAAACAGGTCACTTCTCCCCACTCAGTGACGCACCCACTGAGAAACCTGGTGAAAGTGCTCTAGTTATTGGCGATTCTATTGTACGGAACGTGAAAATAGAGACACCAGCCACCATAGTCCATTGTTTACCTGGAGCCAGAGCGCCTGACATCTTGGCAAATTTAAAAGTGCTGGCTAATGCTAAACGTAAATTCAGTAAGATTGTTATCCACGCCGGCGCTAATGATGTTCGACTTCGCCAGTCGGAGATCACTAAAAATAATGTTAAAGAGGTGTGTGAACTTGCAAGTACGATGTCAGACACTGTAATATGCTCTGGCCCCCTCCCTGCCTACCGGGGTGATGAGATTCATAGCAGACTGTCGTCACTCAATGGCTGGATGTCTAAGTGGTGCCCGCAAAACAACATAGGTTTTATAGACAATTGGACGAGTTTTTGGGGCAGACCTGACCTGTTGAAAAGAGATGGTCTTCATCCCTCCATATTTTCTCTCTAGAAATATGGCACATAGTCTTAGAGTTCATACTTGACTAACTGGGGCCCAGGTCAGGAAGCAGACAGACTGGCTAAACCGACCGTCTGCTAGCCGCCTCACGTCACAGTTAATTCTCAGTACATAGAGACTCCTTCACCTAGATATCACACTATAGAGACTGTCTCTGTTCCCCGAACTAATGTCCAAATTGATGTCCAATTTAATTGATGTTCAACAAATACTGTTATAAACATGAGCCGCGTCCAAAGGGCAAAGGGGGAGGTGTTGCTACAATTTATAACAATATTCTCAGTATTTCTCAGAAGACAGGCTTTAAGTATAACTCCTTTGAAGTAATGGTGCTTCATATAACATTATCTAGAGAAACAAGTGTTAATGATAAATCCCCCGTGACGTTTGTACTGGCTACTGTATACAGGCCACCAGGGCACCATACAGACTTTATTAAAGAATTTGCTGATTTTCTATCAGAGTTAGTGCTGGCTGCAGATAAAGTCCTAATTGTTGGTAATTTTAATATCCACGTTGATAATGAAAAAGATGCATTGGGATCAGCATTTATAGACATTCTGAACTCTATCTGAACGTGTCAGGACCCACTCATTGTCGAAATCATACTCTAGATTTAATACATGTAATTGATGTTAATGGCGTTGAAATTCTCAGATCATTATCTAGTCTTGTGTAAACTCCATATAGATAAAACTGTAAATTCTACTCCCTGTTACAAGTATGGTAGAACCATCACTTCTAGCACAAAAGACTGCTTTGTAAATAATCTTCCTGATATTTCTCAGTTCCTCAGCATATCCAACAGTGCAGAAAAACTTGATGATGTAACAGAAACTACTCGCTCTTTTCTAGCACTTTAGATACGGTTGCTCCTTTGGAAGATTATCGTCCGGGCAGAACTATTGTTCCAGCCACTAAAGACAGATTCACAAATAACCTGCCTGATTTATCTCAGCTGCTCTGTGTACCCATAAATACAAATGAACTTGACAAAATGACTAGCAACATGGGCACTATCCTCTCTAATACGTTAGAAACTGTTGCTCCCATCAAATTAAAAAAGGTTAGAGGAAAAAGTGCTGCGCCATGGTACAACAGTTATACCCATTCTCTCAAGAAAGAAACTCGTAATCTTGAGCGCAAATGGAGAAAAACTAACTTGGAAGTCTTTAGAATTGCGTGGAAAAACAGTTCAGCTATAGACAGGCTCTAAAAGCTGCCAGGACTGAGCATATACGCAAACTCATAGATAATAACCAAAAACAATCCAAGGTTTCTATTTAGCACAGTGGCTAGACTAACAAATAACCAGACGTCACCCGATCTAAATATTCCCTCACAGTTTAATAGTAATGACTTTATGAATTTCTTCACTGATAAAATAGATAACATCAGAAATACAATAACTAATGTAGATTCTACGGCGTCTAGTACTTCAGCCTCATTCACCGCACCCAAAGAAAAACTGCAGTGCTTTTCAACTAAAGGACAGGAAGAGCTAAATAAACTTATCAACACATCTAAACCAACAACATGTCTATTAGATCCTGTACCCACTAAATTACTGAAAGAGTTACCTGTAGCAGAAGAACCGCTTCTCAATATTATTAACTCATCGTTATCTTTAGGTCACGTCCCTAAACCATTCAAGCTGGCGGTTATTAAGCCTCTTATTAAGAAGCCACAACTAGATCCTAGTGAACTGGCAAATTACAGACCCATCTCAAATCTTCCGTTTATGTCTAAAATTTTAGAAAAAGTTGTGTCTGCTCAATTGTGCTCATTCTTGCAAAAAAATGATCTCTGTGAAGAATTTCAGTCAGGTTTCAGGCCCCGCCATAGCACAGAAACTGCACTTGTTAAGATTACAAATGACTTGCTTCTTGCATCAGACAAAGGCTGCATCTCATTACTAGTTTTACTTGATCTTAGTGCTGCGTTCGACACTATAGATCATGACATACTCGTAGATCGATTACAAAACTATACAGGTATTCAAGGGCAGGCTTTAAGATGGTTTAGATCCTACCTGTCCGATCGCTACCACTTTGTTTATTTAAACGGGGAGTCATCTCAATTATCACCAGTAAAGTATGGAGTACCACAAGGATCTGTCCTAGGTCCTCTGCTGTTTTCAATATACATGCTGCCCCTTGGTAATATTATTAGAAAATACGGGATTAGTTTCCATTGCTATGATGATGATACTCAACTATATATCTCAACAAGTCCAGACGAAACTTCTAAATTATCTAAGTTAACTGATTGTGTTAAAAATGTAAAAGATTGGATGACCAATAATTTTCTCCTATTAAATTCAGATAAGACAGAGATATTACTTATTGGACCAAATAACAGTACACAGAATCTCTTGGATTACAATTTGCAACTAGACGGATGTCCTGTTACTTCCTCTACAGTCAAAAATCTGGGTGTTATATTAGACAGCAACTTGTCTTTTGAAAAACATATTTCCAATGTTACAAAAACAGCATTCTTCCATCTTAGAAACATTGCCAAGCTACGGAACATGTTACCTGTTTCTGATGCAGAAAAGCTAGTTCATGCATTCATGACCTCTAGACTGGACTATTGTAATGCACTGCTAGGTGGTTGTCCTGCATCTTCAATAAACAAGATACAGATAGTACAACATGCAGCGGCTAGAGTCCTTACCTGGTCAAGAAAATATGATCATATTACCCCAATTTTACAGTCTCTGCACTGGCTACCTATTAAGCACCGTATCAGTTACAAAATATTATTACTTACCTATAAGGCCCTAAATGGTTTAGCTCCTGTGTACCTAACGAGTCTTCTATCTCGCTACAATCCATCACGCTCCCTAAGGTCGCAAAACTCTGGACTCTTGGTAGTACCTAGAATAGCAAAGTCCACTAAAGGAGGTAGAGCTTTTTCATATTTGGCTCCCAAACTCTGGAATAGCCTTCCTGATAACGTTCGGGGTTCAGACACACTCTCTCTGTTTAAATCTAGATTAAAGACACATCTCTTTAGCCAAGCATTCATATAATGCATCTCATAATCTTGTACTGCAGTTATATCTGATCAAACGCACATTATTATTCTTTAGCTTGGGTTGAACAAATAATTTTTGCTTGAATGGAACAACAGCTACGCTAATTATGTCTCTTTGTTTCTCTGTTTCTGCCACGGGATTAACATCCCGTGGTAACTAGGAATTACACAAGCTTCAGTCTGGATCCAGCCCTTAAATGATCTGAGATGACCAAACACCTGAGAAGAGATGATGCTGACCCCTCGGAGGACCTCAGAGGATGCCAACCTCTGATCCCCCAACAACATGCAGAATTAACCAATTTTGCCATAAGTTAATATATTAAGTTTCTACAATGTATAAATATATTGTAGAAACTTAATTTCCTGTAAAGCGCTTTGCAACGATTGTATCGTAAAAAACGCTATACAAATAAACTTGAATTGAATTGAATTGAATTAAAGAAAACAGTCTGACACTGAGGTAAAATGACACTCGCGCCCGGAGAGCAGCCCGGAAAATGGAGCGCAGCCGGAAGAAAAGCATTAAAAACTGCTAGATCTGATTACTTTTCGTCTCTTCTAGAAGAAAATAAACAAAACCCCATTGAATACAGTGGCTAAATTAATGAAAAATAAAGCATCAACAGGTGTTGGCATTTCCCAAGAGCACAGCAGTAATGATTTTATGAACTACTTTACTTCCAAGATTGATACTATCAGAGATAAAATTGTAACCATGCAGCCGTCAGCTAACAGTATCGCATCAAATAGTGCACTATAGATCCCCTGAGGAACAATACCACTCATTCTCTACTATAGGAGAGGAAGAATTGTATAAACTTGTTAAATCATCTAAACCAACAACATGCATGTTAGACCCTATTCCATCTAAACTACTAAAAGAGGTGCTTTCAGAAGTCATAGGTCCTCTTCTGACATATGTATATCTGATAAATGTATCATTGTCATTAGGATTTGTCCCAAAAACCTTTAAACTAGCTGTTATTAAGCCTCTTATTAAAAAAAATACAACTTGACCCCAAAGATCTAGTTAATTACAGACCGATCTCGAATCTCCCTTTTCTGTCAAAGATATTAGAAAAGGTTGTATTCTCACAATTATATTCCTTCTTAGAGAAAAATGATATCTGTGAGGATTTCCAGTCAGGATTTAGACCGTATCACAGTACTGAGACCGCTCTCATTAGAGTTACTAATGACCTACTCTTATCATCTGATCGTGGTTGTATCTCTCTATTAGTTCTACTGGATCTTAGCGCTGCGTTCGACACTATCGACCACAACATTCTTTTGAATAGACTAGAAAACTTTGTTGGCATTAGTGGAAGTGCATTAGCATGGTTCAAATCGTACTTATCTGACCGCCATCAGTTCGTAGCAGTGAATGAAGAGGTATGATATCGATCACAAGTGCAGTATGGAGTACCTCAAGGCTCAGTACTAGGGCCGTTACTTTTCACGCTTTATATGTTACACTTGGGAAATATCATTAGGAAACACGGGGTTAGCTTTCACTGTTATGCTGATGATACTCAGCTCTATATTTCTTAGCGGCCTGAGGAAACATACCAATTTGCAAAACTAATGGTAAATAAAAAACTGCATGACAAGTAATTTCCTACTGCTAAATTCTGAAAAAACAGAATTATTGGGCCAAAAACCTCTACACCTAGAACATTGACTAACACATGATGACTGCTCTGTTAATAGCATTTATTTATTAATAGATTTAATGATGTAAATCTAAATATTTTTAATTTAGAAAAAAATTTTTTTTTTAAATGTATTATTTAGGAACCTGGGTGTGCTATTTCATAGCAATCTTTCCTTTGAAAGCCTTGTTCTAGCATTTGTAAAACCAGATTTTTTTTATCTCAAAAATATTTCCAAATTACGACCTATGCTCTCAAAGTCAAATGCAGGATAAAAGATAGATTTTAGCAAAGATAGGATCATGCGTTTATGACCTCAAGGTTAGATTATTGTAATGCTTTATTGGGTGGTTGTTCTGCACGCTTAATAAACAAATTACAGATGGTCCAAAATGCAGCAGCTAGAGTTCTTACTAGAACCAGTTAGTATGACCACATTAGCCGGTTCTGTCAACACTGCACTGGCTCCCTATTAAACAGCGTATTCATTTCAAAATCCTGCTAAACATCGTAACCTGCCACAGGAGCTGCTGAAACAGTTCTACTCTGCCATCATTGAATCTGTCCTCTGCACGTCAATAACTGTCTGGTTCAGCTCAGCTACCAAATCTGACCTCAGAAGGGTAGCCCGGACTGCTGAGCGAAACATTGGTACAACTCTCCCTACTCTCCAAGAACTGGAGTCCAGAGTGAGCAAAAGGGCTGGCAAAATCACTCTGGACCCTCACATCCAGCACACTCCCTCTTTGAACTGTTCGACGCTACAGGACTCTGAGCACCAGAACGACCAGACACAGGAACAGTTTCTTCCCTCAGGCAAGACAATAACGTGGAACACACAACACACATTACTATTACATCACACATACTTATTTACATTTCAAATTTGCACATATCATACCTGTACATACATAATTGTCTATATTATATATTGTGTTTTTGCTTTTTTTGTACATTGCCTTTTTTGTATATTTGTATATTATTCTTTTTATTATCTGTGTTCTGTCCTGTTGCTGTTAGTCCATGTACAATCCGATCTCAAAACTCTGGCCATTTGATAATACCTAGAATATCAAAATCAACTGCGGGCGGCAGATCGTTTTCCTATTTAGCACCCAAACTCTGGAACAATCTACCAAACACTGTTCGGGAGGCAGACACACTCTGTGAGCGTGCGCCCTTGTCTTTTACGCACTGAAATTCCTCCAGATTTCTTGAATCTTTTAATTATGTTATGCACTGTTGAAGGTGAAATATCCAAATCTCTTCCTATCTTTCTTTGAGGAACATTGTTTTTAAACATTTCAATAATTTTCTTATGTATTTGTTGGCAAACTGGCGATCCTCGGCCCATCTTTGCTCCTAAAGGACTAGACCTTTCTTATGCTGCTTTTGTACCAAATCATAATTACAATCACCTGTTGACATCACCTGTTTCAAATCACATCATTATTTAACCAATTTACCTCATTACTAGCCCTAAATTGCTCCTGTCCCAACTTTTTTTGGAATGTGTTGCAGGTCTGAATGACAGGAAAGGATGTATATTTACAAATGACATGAAGTTGACCAGACAAAACATGAAATATTTTGTGTTCATATTGTCTGCAATGAAATACAAGTCAAAGTAAATTTAGAAATCACTACTTTCTTTTTTTATTTGCATTTTCCATACTGTCCCAACTTTTTCTGATTTGGGGTTGTAGATTAAAGACCCATCTCTTTAACCTGACATACACCTAACACACTAATACACTTCTATTATTCAAATCTGTTAAAGGATTGTTAGGCTGCATTAATTAGATCAACCGGAACCGGGAACACTTCCCATAACACACGATGTACTCGTTACATCGTAAAAAGAATTAAATATATGCTAATATTAGTCTGTTTCCTTCTTATTCCGAGGTCACCATAGCCACCCGGATCCAGTCCGTATCCAGATCAGATGGTGGATCAGCACCTAGAGACGACCTCTACAGCCCTGAACGTCAGCGGAGACCAGGACACCTAGATGAGCCCCAGAGACAGACCCCCACTGAGGACCCCGTCACCTAGACAGCCATCGAGACAAGACCACAGGAACCAGTTGAGTCCTCTGCACAATCTAACTTTTCTGCAGCATGGAATTGAACTGCTGGTTCATCTGGTCAGAGGAGAACTGACCCCCGACTGAGCCTGGTTTCTCCCAAGTTTTTTTTTTCCATTTCTGTCACCGATGGAGTTTTAGTTCCTCTGGCTTGCTTAGTTGGGGACACTTAATTTCCAGCAATATTATCAACTTGAAAGCACAGATACTATTTGAACTGAACTGAGATGAGCTGAATGATGACATCACTGAATCAATGATGAACTGACTTTAACTGAAAATTGAGTGTTTACTGTTGTGTTTTTGCATTATTACATACTATTTTTCATTTTTAATGCTGTAAAGCTGCTTTGACAATCTGTATTGTTAAAAGCGCAATATAAACAAAGGTGACTTGGCCGTCTCTGGTCTGCCTGAGTGCGTTCATGTGTTTCTTTTTTTTTATATATATATATTTTTTCTGGGGCTTTTATGCCTTTTTTATTAGATAGGACAGTTGAGAGCAGACAGGAAAGTATTGGGTGGAAAGAGTTGCAGGATCAGCAAAGAACATAGAGAATCGAACTCGGATCGCAGTGAGCACAGTTGTGCTATATGTTGGCACACTAACCACAAGGCTATCGTGCCAACTCATTCACCCACTTGGATGGTTTAAATGCAGAGCACAAATTCTAAGTAGGGGACACCATACTTGGCCAACAAGTCACGTCCTTAATGAGAAAGAGCTTTGCGATTGACTGTACAAAGAGTTGAAACGTAATCTGAGGTATATTTTTAAAGACTGCCGAAAGCTACAGAAAAGAGAAGCAAATGGTTCGCTGTCATTCACAGAAACAAATGGACTCCAGGCAGCTAAACATGGATTTGTAGTTATCATTTTATGTTAATATGTTGACTTTTGCAGGAAAATCATACTATAATATATCGTATTGACAACGCAGCAATTAAATATTTACCACCTTCAATTCTGCATAACTGGATGTTTTTAAATAAACACTGACAAAAACTATATAGGTTTTTGGGCTGAACGATCTAACATTGATATAAGTGATAACCCGGATTTAGACCAACCTATTTTGAATTTACAAAATTCACAGGCAAATTTGCTTTATTTCCCCGGCGTCAAAATCAGGCACATATAAATATCAGGAAACACGATTCCTGGCTACATATCAATAATATCCATCCATGGGCCACTGCATATTTGGTAAGGAACACTATATTGAGTCCAGCAAACTTTAGTTTAAACTAATTATCGTTTGTTTTACTTGCGTTTTCGCTGCTTCCCTGTTAAATCCATTCATGCATCAGGCTCTTTGCTGCTCAGTCCGGCTGAAGGGGCGTGTTCCGGCAGGAAAGTGACATCAATGTCCTAACCCTCTATAGCTAGCCTTTCAGAAATTGCCTACCCTACCTGTAATTGAGAATCTCACCTGAAAATCTCATAACAATAGCAATCTTCATCCATGCAGCTAAGTTCCATATATTGTCTTTTTAGAATCTGTGGTTTGTGGCATATAAATTAGGGTATATCCCAACTATCCCAACAGTTTTTCCTTGTCTTTTTGTTACGCTACTCCACACCAGGAAGCATGTGTGTCTCATGCTACCTCCAGTAGGTGGCAGCACGGGACAGCGAATATTATCATGACAAGCAAAAGTTATGCTTTTGCTTAACTTGTAACTTGAGTGTAAGCATAAACGGCACAGCAATGCAAAAATATTAAAAAAGGGCTATATTCACAATGCATATTACCTATAAGTTTAGACTTTCAACCTAGGATGTTTCTCAATTCCAGGAACACAAAGAGCAGACTCGAGTTCTCATGAAGTCTGATGGACAGAATGAACGCAGAAGGACATATTTACTAGAACTGAGATGTGCTGCGATCTTCCTGCTGTTCCACTGAAGCACATTTAATGTGATGAGACAACGCCACGCCACCAATGCACAATAAATGAAACAAAGCTTACAACCTATTAGATATGCTCTTTCATTATTTGATATATTTTTATATTACCACATAAATTAATATTGTTACCATTAAAGATTATTTTAAATATAATAATCTTCCATTTGTTGCGGCACATAATATTTAGTTTAAATTAATATTGCTAACTGAAATTAATAAATTAAAGTTTTCCCATCTGCTGTAAAAAGCTGTGTAAAGCTCCTAGTTCACCTCTAATTCTCCATAGCTCATGTTGTCTGTTTTATTTTTTATTTTATTTTTTTATCGTCTACTACAAAGATATTTTTTGCAGTGTTTCATCAGCAGAACAATCCAAAAACAACATATACTTGAAGAGAAAGCCTCGCTTTCATTCCTGATACAAATCAAAGATGGCGCTGCTTATTATACTGGAGAATACGTGACGTAAATGACATCAATTTATGACAGAACTTTATGACATATATTTATGACAGAATTCCGGTATCAGCAAAGGCACAGAGAAGAGACAGAAGAAAGATGAAATCAAATAAATACACTATTATAATCATATATGCTTTTTCGACAATCGTTAGCAAAAGTAGCGTTCAGCATCCCTATTAGATTGTAACTGCAAGTTTTTTTTGGACACTCGCCTAACCCTAACCTACACAAGTAAGGTCCAAGCTGAAATTTGATTTAAATGTCTTAAATTTTAAGGCAGGCCAAAAAACCTGGCCGCTGACTCCCAAGGAGACCCGATCAAACCCCAGAAGTGAAAGTGGAAACACGACCGGACCCGACACACACCACACACCCGCCTTGAGTGGAAACACGGCTGATGAGATGGGCTCCAGATGATTCTGTGCTGAACACATGAAGGGGTGTGTGTGTGTGTGTTTGTGTGTGTGTGTGTGTGTATACCTCTGTGCTTCGGGGGGGCCCATCTGCCCCAACAGCCGAACATCCAAATCCACGGCAAGATCTCGGCTGTACATTTGGAGGACAGGGAGGGAATACTTGTAAAAATATTGGAGCAGCTGTGGCCGTCCTCTGTTGGGCCTCTAGTACAGAGAGAGAAACTCTAGATTAGATCATGAGACAGAGAAAATTAAGCCGGTGGCAGTGTTTGCCCTTCCTTAAGGACCAAAAGATTAACTATGGATTTTTTCAAAATTATCACAATGAAACGGACCGAACTTTGTTCGTTATTTCACACAAATCTCATTCAAGCTTTCTTCTGAAAAATCCAAACACGCACAAATGAGCCACACACAGTTTTCTAGAGAAACTTACAGATGAGAATGGACACTTATTTTCACCTTTTCTAATTTACTGATATTGAATAAGCGTTTTTGTACTATGAAAGCCCTAAGTAGCCAAGCATTATTTTTTTTTCTTGTTTTCTCGTGATCTCGACATCAAAAACTTGCCGTTTTAAAGTGTCAATTTTATTAGACATTGGATCTTCTCTTCAACATGACATGATGTACAGCAGGGCTTCTCAATACTGTCCCTTGAGATCTGCTGTCCTGCAGAGGTAAACTCAGCTCTCTAGTTCTCCTGAAGAGCTTGGTAAGCTGGTTCAGGTGTGTTCGATCAGGTTTAGAGCTGAACTCTGCAGGACTGTGGACCTCGAGGGCCGGAGATGAGAAGCCTTGATAGAAAGAACAAATCTATCTCAACAAACGTGAATATACAGCACATTCGAAATGGTCAGAAATGTGCATTCGCACAGAAACGTGCTTCCACTCGTTTCCATTGTTTCATTTCATGCACTCAAGGCTGTGATATTAATGTTGTTGTCCACAGGATCAGCAATTTTTTTTAAGTCAGTTTTCATCCCTTTTTACAGAAACAGATCAGTAGAACTATTTTATTTTTATCCTGATAATGCACCAACAGTAATGTTTTCAATAATTAGTGACACAGAAATCAGTGAAATGCTTATTCCAAGAAATATTGACTTTTTTCTAACATGCTGTCTTGAAGAATATGACCGTTTGTTCTGTTTGGTATTTCTCCATCCCAGTATTACTCAATTCAATTCAAATCAAGTTTATTTGTATAGCGCCTTTTACGATACAATCATTGCAAAGCAACTTTACAGGAAATTGAGTTTCTACAATATATTTATATATTGTAGAAACTTAATATATTTAACTTGTGGCAAAATTTGGTAATTCTGTACGTTGTCTGAGGGTTGGCATCCTCTGAGGTCCTCTGAGGGGTTGGCATCATCTCTTCTCAAGTGTTTGGTCGTTTAAGGGTTGGATCCAGACTGAAGCTTGTGTAATTCCTAGTTACCACGGGATGTTAATCTTTATTTTTGGTCTATTTTTGGACCATGCATTCTGAAGATATAATAAATGTAGTATGTAAGTATAGCAACTTGAGTTCTTGATACTTCCAAGTCAACTTTCAGTGACCTGGGGCCTCATTTACAAAATGTTGCTCAGAAACCATCCTAAATTTGATCATACAATCATTTCTCAAATATGGGTACGTGTGATTCATAGAATGAACATACACTACCAGTCAAAAGTTTTAGATCAGTAAGATTTTTAATATTTTTTAAAGACGTTTCTTATGCTCATCAAGCCAGTGAAAACACAGAAACCCGGGAAATTCCGTGTTTGGCAGGGAAAGGGTTAATGGTTTAGCTCCTGCGTACCTAACTAGTCTTCTACCACGCTACAATCCAACCCGCTCCCTAAGATTGCAAAACTCTGGACTCTTGGTAGTTCCTAGAATAGCAAAGTCCACTAAAGGAGGTAGAGCTTTTTCATATTTGGCTCCCAAACTCTGGAATAGCCTTCCTGATAACGTTTGGGGTTCAGACACACTCTCTCTGTTTAAATCTAGATTAAAGACATCTCTTTAGCCAAGCATTCATATAATGCATCTCATAACCTTGTACTTCAGTTATACCTGATCAAATGCACATTATTATTCTTTTGCTAACTTAACCTCTTGTCTAGACAACATTTGTCCTATCTCTTTCAGGCCAGCACGGGTTATCCGATGTTCTTCGTGAGAATCGGACCAAACTCAGAGCGGCAGAGAGAAAATGGCGCAAATCAAACGATCCGTCGGACCTGACTAGGTATCAGTCTTTGCTTTCGTCTTTCTCTACTGAAGTCCACACTGCCAAATCCTCACACTTCCACAACAAGATCAACAGCGCTCCAGACATGCGTAATCTCTTCAGAACATTTAATTCTCTCCTCTGTCCCCCTCCTCCACCTCCCACCACTTCTATAACAGCTGACGACTTTGCCACTTTTTTTCACAGACAAAACTAGAACAATCAGTAACCAGTTCTCACCTCCACACACACAGGACCTCCAACCAACCACATCCACTGCTCAAACTCCCATCTTCTCCTTCTGTCCCCTCACCGAGGCGGAAGTATCCAAACTTCTCCTCTCCAGCCATCCTACAACATGTCCTCTTGACCCAATCCCCTCTCACCTTCTCCAAGCAATCTCTCCCACACTCTTACCGGCACTCACACACATTATCAACACATGTCTCCGCACTGGCATCTTCCCCACAGCGTTCAAGCAGGCCCGGGTAACCCCACTGCTCAAAAAACCTACATTAAACACTTCTCTTATAGAAAACTACAGACCTGTCTCTCTCCTTCCATTCGTAGCGAAAACACTCGAACGAGTTGTCTTCAACCAGCTCTCACTGTTTCTTTCACAGTACAACAAACTGGATGCTAAACAGTCAGGTTTCAGGAGTGGCCATTCAACAGAGACTGCGCTACTCTCAGTCACTGAAGCCCTGCGAATCGCAAAAGCCGATTCCAAATCATCAGTCCTCATTCTGCTGGATCTTTCTGCTGCTTTTGACACTGTCAATCATCAGATCCTCCTGTCCACCCTCTCATCGCTGGGCATCACTGGGATTCCACTTCGCTGGTTTGAATCCTATCTCACCGGTAGGTCTTTCAGGGTGGCCTGGGGAGGGGAGGTATTCAACTGGTCACTGAGGTTCCTCAGGGATCGGTTCTTGGACCCCTCCTCTTCTCCACATACACTACATCACTGGGTCCCATCATACAGGCACATGGCTTCTCCTACCATTGCTACGCCGATGACACACAGCTCTATCTCTCTTTTCAACCAGATGATCCAACGGTAGCTGCATGGATCTCAGGCTGCCTGGAGAACATCTCGGCATGGATGAAAGAACATCACCTACAGCTCAACCTGGCAAAGACTGAGCTTCTTGTCGTCCCTGCCACTCCGACTCTACAGCATGACTTCTCGATTCAGTTAGGCACATCAATAATTACCCCATCAACTTCGGTCAGAAATCTCGGTGTAATCTTTGATTTGAAGCTGACCTTCAAAGAACACATTGCAAAGACTGCTCGATCTTGCAGGTTTGCATTGCGCAACATCAGAAAGAGCAGGCCCTTCCTAACGAAGCATGCTACACAACTTCTTTTCCAGGCTCTTGTCGTTTCTAGGCTGGACTACTGCAATGCTCTTCTGGCTGGACTTCCATCAAACACAAATCAAACCTCTACAAATGATTCAGAATGCAGCGGCACGACTGGTCTTCAACGAGCCCAAAAGAGCCCATGCTCTTTATCTCCTTGCACTGGCTACCGGTTGCAGCTCGCATCAAGTTCAAGACACTGATGCTTGCATACAGAACGACCACAGGCTCAGCACCCTCCTACTTCCACTCACTATTACGAATCTACATCCCCTCCAGAAGTCTGAGATCTGCTAGTGAGCGACGCCTCGTGGTACCATCACAGAGAGGCTCAAAATCACTCTCCAGAACATTCTCATTCACCATTCCTGGATGGTGGAATAATCTTCCCACCCCTATCCGGAATGCTGGATCCCTGTCAATCTTCAAGCAACAACTGAAAACTCATCTCTTTCGACACTACTTGACTTCATCCTAAACTAAAAAAAAAAAGAAAATCTTTCTCTTTATTTATTCCTTCCCTTGCTAGCTTGTACTTATTTGAACAATGACTGAGACTTGGTGTTACGAGCACTTCCTCTGTCTGTTTGCCTCTTCAAGATGAATCGCTTTATGTATTTCCCAATTGTAAGTCGCTTTGGATAAAAGCGTCTGCAAAATGACTAAATGTAAATGCTTGGTTTGAACAGCAGCTATGCTAATTTCTCTCTATTTGCTTTTCTGTTTCTGCCATGGGAGGTAACTAGATCTGAGATGACTGAACACCTGAGAAGAGATTTTCCTTTAAGTTTGATTGCTACATCATTGATGTTTATAGTGTTCACCGTTTGTCTGCATACTAGTCATTAACTAACGGCATGATTTTTGCTGTACATTTCTGCCATATGGACATCAGTGACATAAGCTACTCCTAAATATAATGCAGAAACTTGAATGTTCTGTGAAGCATATTTTTCACCGCTTTGTATTGTGAAAAGAGCTATTATACAAACAAACTCTCAGGTTCATGTCAGTCCGGTTTCATTACAGCATCGCTTTCAGCCTGAGCTGCAGCTGAACATCACAGGAGCTGAGAGAAACACGGAGCTCAAACGGCCTCTTCTGTCTGAGTGGCGGCTCTTTGATTTCTATGCACTGATTCTCAATTCTACAGCGGTTTCCATCTTTCTAGAGCTTCCTGTTTCTCTCTCTGTTATCAGACTCTCTCTGTGTTTTCAGTGCGTCTCTCACCTGTTCTCTAAAATCTCCTCTTCTTCTTAGCTCCTGAAGAGCCACACGGGCCGCTACCTCTTTGGCCGCCTTTTTAGTCTTCCCAGACCCCTCTGGGAAGACTTCCTCCCCAAATTTGGCGCACACAGAGAATCTGACAGAGAGAAAGAAAAGGGAGGAGAAAGATGTGAGTCAGACAGGAACAGATCAAGCTTTCACTAACTCCACCCTTTCCACATTCGGCTGACATCGCTATTGTCAGTAAAAACTCTTGTTTCACTGACGAGGGAGTCGGGATCTGCCATCAACAATTCAACATCATCAGAATATATTTTTAAAGAGTGGCTCGTAATGTAAATTCACTGATAATCCTGCATGAATTATTTGTGCGTATGAGAACGACGTGTAACAGCACTTGTGTGCTAAAACCATCTTCATGACCTCATCCATATAGAGAGTTCACGTGCATAAAACATAAAATTACAATTATTTTCCCGTTATTGTTTTTTTCTTTGACAGTGCATGAACTTGTTGGACATTAGGATGCTTTAATGGCCAAAAATGTACCAACCAATGGAAACCCTTGCCTATACACTGAAAAAGAGATATATTGAAATTGAGGGGAAAAAGTGCTAAATAAAGGAAGAAATGAACACAGAAACAAGCACAAGCCGAAATAAGCATCAGTGTGGTAACAGGACCGAGCCTCAGGATTACCGCCTGGGCGACTGGATGATGCGAATGAAAATGTGTCTTTTACTGTTAAAAACAGCTCAGTGTGACCTATCTGAAATACTTATTCATGAAAATAAATGTGCATCACACTGGGTATAAAAGCATGCTCACATATCTACAGTACAGTATGCAGCCTGCCTGTATTTCATTTCATAAGAATCATTTTCTAAACATTTTGATGAATACTGAGAAACAGCTTAAAATATCATGAGAGGCTCAGCAATGCTGACATTCATCATTAAAAACCGCTCGACTGAAGGAGCCAGAAGTGCATTTGCCCATTTTGTGAATATGCATGAGGCAACGCTGCATAGAGCGCTCCAGCATTATGCTTTCACTAAGAGCGCACATGGCTAGCCGTTTTAGCTTCATTTGTTCCCAGTGTTACTCGTCCCAGTTGCATTTTTAGTAGCAAGAATTAAAGCTCTACAATTCCATTCTTATTAGCAACAATTACTATTAGAGAGCTCTCTAACTGAATCCTTACTAATAACAATTATAATTGCAGAGCTTTCTAATTCAATTATTACTAGAAACAACTGAGATATGTCTTACTGAATTAGAGAGCTCTGCAATTGCATTCTTACTAGCAACAACTGAATTAGAGAGCTCGTTTACTCAATAGTTACTAGTAAGAACTGCAATTAGAGAGCTCTCTAATCGGGTTGATTGTAGTGTTACATCCTATGAGGTGTTATGGATATTCTCTTTGTTTTGCTAGACAGTTGTGTGTTTTGTTGTCTGTGCGCTGCTGATTGTGCACAGCTGCAGCCCATCTGCTGGGTATCAACTAGCCCTTCATTCATTGGCTCCTGCAGGAAGAAGCACAGCATTAAAAGCAGGCAGAGACGTGGAGCTTTTTGTTCCCATGCAGGTGACTTCTCAAGCAGATACCTCTTTGAGGTTATCTTTGAATGATGTTTGTTGAACTGGTAGGTTTGTTTCTTGCCAAAAATGTGTTTTGGTAGACCTTTTGCTGACAGTTAAGTTTCTTAACATTTTCTGTTATTTGGGAAACATGTAGGGAGGTGGGTGCTGTTTTCTTTGTCTGTAAAAAGGATTTTCTCCTGGTTTTTTGGGGGGGGGGGTAGATGGGGAAGTCGTTTTTTTTTTTTTTTTTTTTTTTTTTTTTTTGGTATGGGTTACTTTAAAATGTTAATTTAATTAACTCTTTTGTTTGACTACTTCAGCTTTGCACTCTCCTGAAGTTTTTTGTTTCATTTTATATTGTCCGTTTCAATAAATTGTTTCAGATTGTATTTTGATTGGCAGTGTTTTCTTTTGGAGCTGGAGATGAGAAGTTCCCCCATGGTCTCTCTTCTTACCTTTTCTCTTAACCCCTAGACTCTTGCGGTGAAACCATAACACTAGTAAGAACTGAATTTTAGAGCTCTGCAATTAATAGTTCTCAGTCACGTGACCGGCTCGAAGACCTGGAGGGCAAAACATCCAGAGCGCAGCACAAGCGTGTCAATGTTTCATCCGTTTCCCAGCCGAAAATATTTAGATCACCTCTCAAAATAATAAAACAAAGGTATTTCTGAACAAAATGCAAGTTTTGAACATTTGCGATCCATATTAAGCACCCGCGGCAATATTTCAATCATAAACAGTGCGACAAAATGTTGTAAAAACACTTAAAGTGCCTTAATATATTTAAAACAATAATTTTAAAAGATCAAATTCAGTAATCACCACATTAATGATGCATAGTTTACACAGGCAAGCAGATGAGGCCGGAATATGAACGCAGTCCGCTTAATGGTTTAGTGTTTTCCTTCTAATGGTTTTCTATGGAAGCATTTAATGTGAAACTTTGCACATTGTGTTTATATTCTGGCTTCATCTTCTTGCCTGTACAACATATACATAATAAGGTGTCCACTGGATCTCGCCTTTTATATCGGTGTTTTACTACATTATTACTTGATGCAATCTGCGTATAAATAGCTGTCGTCAGTGTAGCAAAGCTTGGTTTTGTCGTCCAGGTGGAATGGAATAACAGGGCTCTCAAATTAGAATTCTTACTAGTAAAAGTGTAATTCTACCGCTCCGTAACTAATATAATGGAAGTCAATGGAGACTAGTAAGTCATGCGTTGTCAATAGCTGTAAGAATAGAATTAGGGGCCATCACCTTACTCTGACCACAGCAACACCTACTGGTCGACAGTAACAAACCTTTCAGTCATTTTACTAGTAACTGTATTTTGTGCTTTTCTGCCGTTTCACTTAAAATCGTGTCGTCAGTTGCTTGGTCTCAGCCATGGTGGAAGGACTTGTTTGTTTTGTGCTTGGCCCAGATACAGTAATTGTTGCTTGCAGCTATATTGATCATTGGTACTAGAATCGTAGAGCTCTCGAATCTATTTCTTGCTAGGGAGGAAAATGCAATTGAGTAAGGGCAGGGAACAAATTAAGCTGAAACGTCTTGCCATTGTGTGCATTTGGCTGGCACAATTACAATTATACTGAGCTCTCCAATTCAGTGAGCTCTGAAAACTGATTCTGAATGAACGTGTGCAATTTCTCCATGTGTTTTTACCAGTAAGTCATGTTTGCAACATCTAACAAAAACAGGAGAGGGAGAAAAAAACACTGCATGAACTTTAAACATGTAATGGCAAACCAACAGCTCTATTCAGCAATTATTTGCATTGATTCAACTGCTTAAAATGGGCTTCTTCCTTCAAATAAAGAAGTTGTTGTATATGTATTAGAATGCTTTACATTCAGTCTTGGACTTTAAATTTCTATATCACTTTATATATTTATTTAGGGGTTTATTCTCTTCAATTTCTCACTGAGTTGAATAAATGTTACAATGCTGTAAATTCTGTTCCTGTGTCAGGAATGCAGGAACGGTGTTTAGTCCTGCTTTCAGACTAAACGGACTGTAATTTTGTGAAGAATTACGTTGTGATAATTTACATTTTGTTGTAAAGGAGTTTTCAGTTTCATTTTGTTCCTCGTTTAATTTGTCTTGTGTTATTATTGACCTGTGAGCCTCTCGAAACACATGTAACCGCTCATTTGCCTTCTAAACCACATATAGCCTATACATGAGCCAAAGTCTTCACTGCTTTGATTAATTCGTCCTCGTGAGTCCATTTCTTTACTCCTACGCAACATCAGGACTCTTATTTTGAAAGGGAATCCTGTCACTGTTAGAGGAAGAGCCTGCGTGTGATTTCACAATAAATATCGACTCATATTCTGCTTATGATCTTTTGGAAACCAGACTATCGCACGCACGTGCCTTTATTGATTTAGGAATTTGGTATAACTGTTGCCAGGCTGACCGTTTCAGGTTATTTTAGCAGAAGCTTTAAGAATTAAGTGGAAATTAGAACCCAAATCAACATTTTTTTGGGGGTCTGTCACAACCTTCTATAAGAGATCATCACAAACAATTACAGCACTTTCAGAACCTTATTGTGTCGCTGTTCATTTCCTATGAAATATGTTAAGTATGACAGCATGGTAAATAAAAAAAAAAGAATATATAGGCTACATATATAATATGTAGAGAAAGGTAAAAAATGGTAAAACAGGAAAAAGTACGCTTGTAATTTCAAAGTGAAGGCTTATAATAGACCCTACAAGAGTAGGTCAAAAGTGCTTTTATTTCCTTCTTGGACACTCAACCAATCAGAGTCTTCAAAGGACTGTATCTTACCTAGCAACAGGGTTAGCCCCGCCTCCTCACTGAGATAACAGTCTCTTCCTCGCTCAGAGCTGCTCTCAGATTGCTCCTGAATCACTTTTAAGCTAAATTAGGAGCTCAGAGAGGATTCTTAGAATCTTTAAGAATACAGGTCCAGATCTGATAACAAACATCGTGCGAGTTCCATGATGAAAGCAGTGTGGCCAACTTATTTTCAGGAGAAGTTGCTAAAGGCAGGTCGATGTGATGCTAAAAGATGCTGTGACGTCACTGGATGATGATGTCATTATGTAGCCATAACTGCATCATTGCATAGAATACACATTGAAATGACTCAAATCTCAGCAAAGAATATTATTTGAAATATGTTCATTTAGATTTGTTTGTAAAAATAAACATTTAATATATAGTATTTGTAAAAGCAATATGAACATTTTTATTTTTAATACAACATTGGATTATTTAAATGTTACACATTTTTGAACAATTAAGTTTTATGTGTTTTCCAAATAACTAGTAAAACGACACATGATTAACAGTTATAGTTTTAATCAGTGAACTGGTAGTAAGTTAAATGCTACACTAAGGGAAGTCCATAAAATAGTGCACAGCGTATTTCATATGTTAACGTGAAGGAATTTTCTGTATTAATTTTTCACCAGCATATTTTAAATGACAATGCATTTAGATAGATATTCATATAAGATCTACAGTGTAACTGATTAACAATTATAGGAACAACTAAGGTGTTTCATAAACAATTATTATTTAACAAGTGCAGCTAGATTCACATGTGATGTGAGTACTGCTACGCAACTATTTCTAAAATGTATTTGGCAACCTTTGAAAATAGAGTCAAATGTTAAAAAAGGCATGCATTTTGCCAAATGCATTTTAAAAAGTTAAATTAAAAAAAAGTTACTAGGGTAGTCTGAAAAGTTGCTAAATCCAGCAACAAAACTGCTGAGTTGGCAACACTGGATGAAAATCTGTTATCACTTACTGCGCATGCGCAAACACTGCGACAGTGAGCTCGTGCTAGCAGAGAAAATCAGCTGTTTCCAGTCACTAAAACGAGGGAAGAGAAGCTGCTTACGGACTTTACTGAAGAGTAATACTTCACTGATGCTGTCTGAGTAACGTGTGCAGTGAACGTGATGCCTAAAGATGATTTAACTTTGTACCTTCACCTGTGTGTGATCGGGGAAACGACTCTTTCCGCTGATTGGTCGACCAAAGCCGTGACGTCATCGGTTCTTCCTCCGCTTCGCTCAGCAGAATAAAAGTCCTCCGCTTCGTCTCTTTTAATGATCTTACTGATGTGTTTATTTCAGAAACATGAGTGAGCTCGTTAGCATTAGTCTACTCTTTAATAAACGCATTTCCACTGAAGAGGAGCAGCAGACAGAACTGTTGTTTTAGCCAATAAACTCCGAGTTTGTCATTAATATTGAGTAATGTGGATTCGTTCTGCTTTTATTCTACTTCCATTTGATGAATTACAACAACGTGTGATGGAAACAATACAAATATGAAAAACTACATGAGATGAGAAGAGTCGGATATGTGACACATCAGTTTCTTCCTTTTTCTGATTTGAAAACAAATGACCTGAAGATCCACCGACTGAATAATAAACATGAATCTGATCTGATCAATACAGCAGGACTAAAGATGTGCTCAACACGAGTGTTACAGCTTCAAGATTGACTTTATTGATGATCAATAGTTTACAGAAACAGCAGCTGTGCAGAGAAACTTCAGCTCATCACTAGATGTGTTTCCTCGGGTTGTGCGCCGGTCCCTCGATAGTGTCGTTAACAAACGACACCCGGATTCCTCTCCTCTGCCCGAGGGCAAACAGCTCGGACACTGCACACTCCATTTTTTAATCTTTTTCTCAGTCATGTTGTTCTTCCGCGTTTCTTCTTCTTTTATGTGTTTTCTGGCAGGTGTCAATCTGAGGAAGGTTCTAGACTCACAGCGCCATCTACTGTGCTGGAGTGATTCCTCGCTTTTCTTATTTCTGAACTTAAAATATGAAAATACTAGAGCTGTCGCGATTAGTCGATTTTAGTCGACTAGTCGATTTTGAAAAATCATCGACATTTTTCTGCGTCGACTAACCGCAAAATACCGGAAGTGGCGCATTTCACTGACGAGAATCCATAAAACACATTATTAGACTATTTTCCAAGGCTGCATGATATTAAACCCATTTAAAAATCATAATTAAGCATAATTGTGAATTCACAAACTCTATGATTTAATTAAATAATTATATGCGATGCAGTTCTAACACAGTATATGCGCTTTAATTATGTACATGTGTGTAGGTTAAGCACGTGCATCTCACAGCGGCTCCATTCACAGTAGCTCCACAGAAACTGATCATTTACATGCGTCTCAAACTCCATCTCTGCATGTTGTTGTGAGTTTGGGTTTATTATAACGTTCATCTGGGAACGCAACGTGCACCATTTCATCAGATTTGTAAGGTAAATCATTTATAAACCTGTGCAAACACAGGAGAATATATCGCGATTTCAAAATAAAAGCTCAAACTCAAGTTTTGATGTCCACATATTCATTTAATTACAGCAGCTACAGCATTTCTGTCCTAAAGAGATGGCCAAATATTACATATTAAGTGGACATTTGAATTAAATGGTGCTTGGTCAATATTAAACAAGGATTAGATCGCGCAGTAATGTTTAATAATCATCATCAGGCGTCCCCTGCAGGCCTTTGTTGTTATGCGTTATCTACATTAGCTCTATTGTTTATAATACATAAACATTTTATGTATTTTAACAGTTTTGTTCAATAAAACCATATGATTTCTTGCTTTTGATACTTTATTTGAACTAATTATTGCATCATTGCTATTATATATGTATTTTAAGCCATTTTAAAAGCTATTGTTCACTTACATCTAGTTTTATTACCACAAAAACATTATTATAATTATAGGGCTCTATGAAATCAGTTTTATTTCCAAATTCAGTTTTTTCCATTTAAATTTTTCTATACTCTGTTTTAATGGTTAAATAAAATTGTATTAATCAAAAAGCCTGTCTAATTAATTGAGTTTTACAGTTTTATCTGCACCAGATTCTGTTTTCCGTTATTTTCTGGATTCCATTTTAATGGTTCCATTAATTTTATTTTAATTTTTCAGAAATACTGCACATTTACATTTTTCTCCTAAATAAATTCTGGTAAATAATATTTCTGGTAAATACTCCTTTATTTAAAATACTGATTATAATGTTATTATGAGACTAGAACACGTGGATATGTTGTGATTCTTACACGATAATACTGAACTACAGTGATCTGGACACCTGCTTCTTGCACTCTGTGTTGCACTTTACTTTTGCTTTAAAAAAGGATTTCATAGAAATTTGGATTTAATTCGGTTTAATAAAATATTCTTAAGTAAAATTGTTGTTGTTTTTTGTGTGGGAAATTAATCGTTTAGATTAATCGACAAATTAGTCGATAGATTAATCGAAATAAAAATAGTCGTTAGTGGCAGCCCTAGAAAATACACAAACAAACACGGATCCAAAGAACAGAGCATAATTAGCACAAAATCATGAACAGGAGCTGAAATATTCTGATCAATTACAAGTCTTAAACTAAACAATTCCCACTACATCACAGTTTTACTCCGTTACCTTCTGTTGGTGATGCAGTGAGATCCAGCAGACAAGTAATGATTATCAGAGATCAATTTTAGAAGGAATAACAGATTTATTAAATATGCTCTCAATGTCAAATGCAGAAATATTAATTCATGCGTTTATGACCTCAAGGTTAGATTATTGTAGTGCTTTATTGGGTGGTTGTTCTGCACGCTTAATAAACAAATTACAGATGGTTCAAAACACAGCAGCTAGAGTTCTTACTAGAACCAGAAGTATGAGCACATTAGCCCGGTTCTGTCAACACTGCACTGGCTCCCTACTAAACATCGTATAGATTTTAACATCTTGTTAATTACTTATAAAGCCCTGAATGGTTTAGCTCCTCAGTACTTGAGCGAGCTCTTATCGCATTATAGTCCTTCACGTCCGCTGCGTTCTCAAAACTCTGGCCATTTGATAATACCTAGAATATCAAAATCAACTGCGGGCGGCAGATCTTTTTCCTATTTAGCTCCCAAACTCTGGAACAATCTACCGAACACTGTTCGGGAGGCAGACACACTCTGTCAGTTTAAATCTAGATTAAAGACCCATCTCTTTAACCTGGCGTACACATAACACACTAATACACTTCTATTATTCAAATCCATTAAAGGATTGTTAGGCTGCATTAATTAGATCAACCGGAACCGGGAACACTTCCCATAACACATGATGTACTTGTTACATCGTAAGAAGATTGGCATCTACACTAATATTAGTCTGTTTCTTTCTTATTCTGTTTCTCAGTCCGTGTCCGGATCAGATGGTGGATTGGCGCCGGGAGATGATGCCCTGATCGTCAGCGATGAGCCCCGGAGACATATCCCCAGTGAAGACCTCGACTAAAATACAATAAAGCTAAAAATAAAACAAATAATTAAAAATATAATAATAAAATACCTAACTACATAATACTATTATTGTTAGAAATTGCAACAATATTAAAATAGAAATATAATACATTTATAATTTTAATTAAAACAATAAGTAAACAATGAATAAACAATAATATCCTGGCCAGAGGAGAACTGGCCCCCCGACTGAGCCTGGTTTCTCCCGAGGTTTTTCTCCATTCTGTCTCAGAGAGAGTTTTGGTTCCTTGCCGCTGTCGCCTCTGGCTTGCTCAGTTGGGGACACTTAATTTCTAGCGATTATCGTAAATTTGATTTCACAGATACTATTTAAACTAAACTAAGCTAGACAATGACCTCTCTGAATTCAATAATGAAATGCCCTTAACTGAAAATTGAGTGTTTAATCTTATTATTATACATTACTGACACTCTATCCTCCAACTTGATACTGTTAAGTGCTTTGACACAATCTGTATTGTTAAAAGCGCTATATAAATAAAGGTGACTTGACTTGTATATTCTGACAAAATAATGTTTTTGATTCAGTGCTGTCTGAAATAGAGCAAAGAAAACATTACATTATACACATCCTCAAATCAAAATCTTCATTTCACAGAAGAGTAGAGTTATAAACAAACACCACATGCTGAAAAACTGAGAAACTTTATTTTAAAATAAGCCTTGCACTATAAAACATGTATAATAAAATGGATAAAGCAATTCTATACAGTATGCAATTGATATTAATACAAATCTATCAACTGACGTATTCTATCCTCCACCCAATATATCTGCACACCTTTTATTTACTGTATAAGAGAGTATTTTGGTAACTACACAAGGTGCAATAAACACACAACAGACATTATAATGAACATCAACAGACCTCAGAAGCAATATTGCATTTAACACTGAAAACAGAACAGTCTTTATAATGGTGTGTACTGTATAAAGCTACTGGACTGCAAACACTTTCAAAACACTTTCATAGATGTTTTGTTAGCTGAACGATTAGCATGTTGTTAAAATAAAGTACAATCCATTGAACGCACAATTTCCTAGAATATCATTATATGCTTTAACATTAAGATTTGTACTCATAGAAATTACTAAAGTAGTCAAACCTGTTCATTAGAAGGGGTGCCAATACTTTTGGCAATATAGTGTATGTTTAAAAAGCCATTTTAGCAAAGCAATATCAAAAGATCTTTTTGAAAGAAAAGCTGAGATACAACTGAAACGTCTTCATAATTTTAATTTGAAGAGTAAGTTTTACTGGAGAGCAGAGAAAGTTGATATTTGTAAACAATATTGCCGTTTTATCAGTTTATTGTATTGGGAAGTGTTTTTGGCATACGGTTAGAGCACAATTCTGTAGAAATCTCTCGTTTAAGAGTAAATCCTGAATTAAATCTATTGCTTTTGTTCACAGATTCAGGTCAGAAGTGTCAGTGTTGAGACTATTCCAGTCATGAATCACTTAAAGTTTACAATCATGTTGAATCTATATAGAAGCTGTCAGTAAATATGAGCTGCATCACCATTATAACATCATAAGTTACAGTAGTGTACAGGAATTAAAACAAATCTTCCAGTGATGCGACATCAATGATGAAAACGCACAGATCACGAGGAAGGCGGAGCCAGGAGTCCATCTCCTTCACCTCCATTCAGATGCAAAGCCCATCCTGAGATTTCATTGGTTGTTGCTGCAGTGGGCGGAGCTCTGGTCAGCCTCCAGCAAATCATCTTTGGGTGTCAACCTTCAAAAAGCAATTACAGTAGATGTTAATAACGGTGAGAAACTAAACATCTGGGGCTGTATTCACAAAACATCTTAAGCTCATAACTCGCAGATTTAGGAGAAAATCTTATAAACAATGGGCGCGTCAGTCCTAAAGTTTAGCTCTAAAAGTATTTCACAAAGTGTTTTAGTGCTAAAACTAGCTCCTAAATCTGTAATGAAGAGGACTCATAAGTCACTAAGATCAAGCCACAAACTATCTGCCTCGGAACATAAACATTTTAGCAATATTTGACGATGATGAGCTTTTATAAAGGTATCAGCTTTGGTTTTGGAGGTTATTCTAACTCCAGATTATATGCTTGTTTTCATTAATCAGCTGAGCGAGAACTAACATCTGTTCTTGAGTCGTTTGTTTTCTGTTACGTTTGCATGTCTTACTATCAGCCGTGATTATTCCACTCTGTTAATTAAAAGGCTGTTTATATGCATATTCACTAATTATGAGAAGCACACATGTAAGAGCTAGCTGAACATATACTTGTTTAATTAGTGACACTTATCCTGTATTTTAAATCTTTATTTGAATACGGCAACATAATATCACACTCTACAATATCTCTGACAGAGACTATCAGCCAATCACTGTGTGCATAGTTAATGAGCATGCTGACATCACCCATAGCAACGAGGTAAACCCCGCCCCCTTATTTAATCTGAGCTCAAGACTTCTCTCTATTCCTCAGCACAAGTGCGTCTCAGCAGCTTTTAAGAGAAACTCTTAGCTAAGAACTTTTAATGCTATTTAGGAGGACTCTTAGTGCTGAGATCAAATGTTTAGTGAATACAGGCCCAGATGAGATCATCTGTCAAATGAAAGGAATGTTGCAGGTTCAACTAGTTCATCTTATTAGTCTCTCAAGCCTGGAAAGATGAGCGGGACAGAAAACATTCTGCAATGTGAAGCTTGTATTTATACAAATTCTTTAATCTAAAGTAAGAGTTATTTGAGCGGTGAAGTGTCTGTAGGGGTGCTACATGTAAACGATGCCCTTCCTGGTATCCCCCAGCAATTTAAATAAAAAAATGGCCATGAATGAACTAGTTTAAAAACTGAACACGAGTAAAATCCAGACTCGATTAGAATACAGATGATGGAGCACTCAATAGATGAATCTGCCAAATGCGTACTCTACATTTTAAAAACTCTATGTAACTGTATGTGTAGTATTGATGTTGCTAGTGGAAGGCCGTCTCATCTGAACACACCTGTGTGAGGTTTGAGTGCGGCTGCTGACGCGGCTGGAACTGTGTCTCTCAGCGGCTGCCGCTGATCCGATGTGCTCCTGAGCGGACGTCTCCGAGGAACGACGCGGATCAGAGATGCTCTGGCTCGGAATGCAGTGGTTGTGGACTGCCGTGGAGACGGGTGTGTTGCCGCGGTTACTGGTGGCAGGTGTGTTGCCGCGGTTACTGGAGACAGGTGTGTTGCCGCGGTTACTGGTGACAGGTGTGTTGCCGCGGTTACTGGTGGCAGGCGTGTGCACACCTGTGCTGGTGCCCATGGACTTGGAGATGACCTTCAGCTTGTGCGAGGAGGACTTGTGCTGCACGCGGCTGTTGTGCTTGAGGAAGAACTCGCAGGACTCCTGCAGAACACGACGACTCTCGCTGATGGGACTGAAGCACAAACAGAGGTTAAACAGTTTATACACATGCAAAAAATAGCTTCCTCAACTTGATGTCCTGCTGTAAACACCATTTTGCACCCATATCAATACCTTTGCATGTGGGTGATTTATTTGTTGTTTACATCATATGCACTGCAAGAAGAGACAAACTAAACCCTCTGTTTCTATGAACGATTGTGTTAGGATTAGAGAAAGTGTCCTCACTCTTTCTTGTGATTTCTCCTGAAGAATGACGCCCACTCGGAGCAGGTTTTCTTACTGCTGACCCAGAACACGGCTGATATCCCCACGATCAGCGTCATCAGATACTTAACGAGAAACAGCGAGAGCTCAGGCTGCTCCACATCAACACTCTACAAAACACAGAACACAAGTCAGTCAGTCAGCGTGAGGCTAAACGCTCTGAAGCATCTGGAGCTCGAGGGTCTCACGCGGCGGGAGCAGGGAATGCTGTATTCCTGGCAGTGCCGGCGGATCCAGCTGTTCTCCCAGCGGCTGCGGTGGGCTTGTTCGTACAGATAGCAGCCCAGCAGCACCAGCAGAGGCAGCAGGTACAGGCCGCTGAACACGCCGATGCGGATCATGAACTTCTTCAGCTTCTCCTGGTTCCGCTCGTCGTGCTGGATCACCTGACGCACGCGGTTCAGAGACATGATGCCGGTGAGCAGCAGCGAGAGTCCGGCCAGCACCAAGACGGCCAGCGGAGCCACCACAAACCAGCGGAGCGCTGTGAGATCGTAGAGACCCACGAAACACACGCCGCTGACGCCGTCTCCCTCCACCTTCTCCAGTGCCAGCAGCAGCACGGTGAGCGCTCCGGGGAGAGCCCAGGACACCGTGTGGAACCACACCGCCTTCTTCTCGATCGCCTCACAGCTCCACTTCGGCCCCGCGGCCAGAAACCAGGTGACGGTCAGAACCACCCACCACACCATTCCAGCCGTGGAGAAGAAATACAGCAGCATGAAGAGCAGCGAGCAGACGCGACTCTGTGCTCCCAGCACAGCCGTCCAGACGCGACCCGGCAGACTCGGCTCGTTACACGCCGCCTCATTACCCAGCAGAAACCCAACAAAATACACCAGAGAGACCACGCTGTAGCAGACGGAGTAGAAGACGATGGGCCGCTCGGGGTAGCCGAAGCGCTTCACATCAATGAGGAAGGTTAGTAATGTGAAGAGAGTTGCACACAAGCACACGATGGAGCACACGCCGATGAAGGTCTTGGCGAGCTGAACTTGTTGTGGTTTCAGGTACATGTTGTGGCACGGCGGAGCGCAGTCTGGAGCCCCGAGGAAAGAGCCGCCCTGACCGGGTCGAGTCTTCAGCTGAAGAGGACACCAGAAGCCCAGATCCCGGCCGGAGGACCGAGAGCTTCTGGAGGTGGTCATCTCCACGACTGAACCCACAGAACCATGACACGACTCCAATCTGAAGAATCAACAACATACACATCACAGCTCTGAGAACATACACCGTCTGACTCGCAAACCAAGGGCTTAACTGGGGGAAAAAAACGCTTTATTATAATTATCCCATTACATTTATGGTACTTACTAAACAAAACTGCACTAAGGATTTCAATAACACCCCATGCGTGGGTCGTGCAGGTTTTTCACTGTAAGCTCACTATTATGTGGCTTTAAACGTCCAAGTTTTTTTCACCTGCCTAAAGAGACATAAAATGAGGTTCTCCATCTCACAGTACAGTAGGGCTGTATCGAATATTCATTGAATTTAAAATAAAAATCCACATTTGAATGCAAAAACGCTGCATTCGAATGTTAGATGTGCGTCGGGCAGCTTTATATGTGGCTCTTGAGATGTGATGACGATGAGATGTCGGTGTATTTTAATGCTTTTTTTTAGCCTCTTCACTTGAAGCCGCTGTTCTTTCAAAATATTGCAGTAAAAGAGTTCATTAATGCAGAGATGATGTTGTTTACCTCAAAACTGAACCCAAGCCGTTCACACAGAACACATTTTCTATAGAGACGTCTATCAGCGTTACACTCGCGTCTCACACAAGAGAGACACATGTTTAGAAAGCATGTCAAATTAATACAACTTTTAAAAACACGTCTCAAGACTTTATGGCAGTTTTTCTGCATCTCATGTTTTTAAATGAAAAAGTCTCTTTGTGATTGTTTTTCTGTATTAAACTATACATACATGATGCTTGTTGTTTCTAATTGTTTAAGCAACGTAATTAATTATATATGGTTTATAACATTATTTTAAACATTATGCACTTTTTCAAAGATAATGTTATTTTATTGCTTTGAATAATCGTGCTTTAGTGATATATTGCTCGGTGCGCCCTCTTGTGGCCTCAGGAGAGAAGACACAAGCTTTTTTCCCACCTAACAGAAATTATGCCTTTTAAATAAGAATATTGATAATATTTTAGTACAAAACTCTAATTGAGTTTTTCAGCCAATTTGACAGCCGTACAGTACAGACTAATCAATAATGAACCAAGGCGGACAGCACTGAAGTATTCTTACTCTGCTGTAAAGTACTTTATCAGTGTTTTCTTTATCAAACTTTACTTCACAACACTCCAAAGCATAATATTGTACTTTTTACTTCACTACGTTTCATATTAAATATCATATAATACTTAATTACATTAGAAATTATTACTTTCTTACTTTTACTCAAGTGAAAGTAATTCAAAGATTTGCTTGAGGACAAGAAAGCACTACATTTTTAATGTTCTTAAGTATTAAAGGTAAAAAAAAACAACTTTTATTTATGAAATGTAGTGCAGTAAAAGTATGACATTATGAATGTAGTGAAGTAATCTGATACACATAAACTACACATACTTTATTACTTGAGTACAGTAAAAATACTTCACTACTGTCCACCCAGGTTAAAAAAGAAGTACGCTTCCATAATGTACTCTATTTTCACGCACTAATTTTGTACTTAATATACTAAAAATGATTCTTTAGTACTTAAACTTAAGATTAACTAAGAGTACTCAACTGTGCTATTTTGGGACACTGTGAATATGAACTAAAATGTGCTTTTAACACACTATCTCTGTATTTAAATGTATTTAGTCAGCACTTGAACCCATCTACTTTCACACACTAGTGCACTCAAGTGCTGACTAAATACATTTAAATACAGAGATA
>CM049855.1:334834-337334 GCA_027422415.1 Schizothorax lantsangensis
TTAAACGGTGTTGTGTTTATATCAGGTTTATCTCTAGCGATGTGCTGCAGAAGTGTTCAGACTGTGAATTAATAAATGAATATCATCTGTATATGAGTCAAAGACGTAAAGATGTCCAAATCAAAAATTATTTTATGTCTATAGAAAGCACATTAAATGCAATTAAAGTGTCTACTTTTAAGGTTTTAAATATGTTTTTGGAGAATAAAATGTCAAATGTTAGATTGTCATTCAGTGTAACAATATTTATGTAAAATATCAAATAACATGCTTATTCTGACTTGTACATATTTAAATATATTAAGGGAGAATATTAAATAATAAGTCTTACTGATAAAAACTAGGATCGTGGCACATTTAAAAATGTAAAATTACAACTAATTAGCATCTGTGGTGAAAGTAATTAGTCTTTTAATATGTCATAAATTGATTTTTGTTGTAAATATGAACATTGTTACACTGAATCAGTGTAGATTTTCTGTAAATCAGGGAGAAATTTATGATATTTATTTTGTGTTCAGAAAAACAAAAACAAAATTGAATTAAACAGAAAACTTGTTATTTTTTTGGGAAAAACAGCAACAATTAAAGCAGTATTACACTTATTGTTTTTATGCATAAACCCTTTTTCGTCTTTGACCCGTGTACTGAACCAGCAGGGAATTGTTTATGATTATTAATGCCTCATCTGTGTGATGCTGGAGCTCTGATCTTACACGGTCATAAACTAGTTCATCTTTATCAAGAGAAACGGTTGACTGGTTGATCGACCCTGGAGCACAAAACCAGTCAATAAATGCACTTTCCATTGATGTATGGTTTGTTATGATCGGACAATATTTGAAAATCTGCAAAAAAATCTAAATATCGAGAAAATCATCTTTAAAGTTGTTCAAATGAAGTCTTAGCAATGCATATTACTAATCAAAAATTAAGTTTTGATATATTTACGATAGGAAACTTACACAGAACATGATGTTTACTTAATATCCTAATGATTTTTGTCATAAAAATGTATAATTTTGAGCCATACAATGTATTGTTGGCTATTGCTACAAATATACCTGTGTTACTTATGACTGCTTTTGTGCTCCAGAGACATATATAGTTAGTGAGGTCAACAAATAGTAGGGTTTTTACACTTTTGGGGGTCACGGACTCATCATGAGCCTCTTCCTAATATAAAGGCATCATGTAATGCACTGTAATCTTATTGGAGTCAGATGAAATAAAAACAGCCTAATTATTGATAGTTATCACGTGACGTCACGCTCTTATAGGAGCGCCACCTGGAGGACAAACCAAGCTTTGCTCCACTGACCGACAGCTATTTATACACAGATCAAGTAATACGCAGATATTAAAAGGTGAGATTCAGTGGACACCTTATTGATGATGTATATGTTGTACAGGCAAGAAGATGAACCCAGAATATAAACACAATGTGCAAAGTTTACATTAAATGCTTCCCATAGAAAACACACTGAAGCGTTCATATTCCGGCCTCATCATGTAAACTATGCATCATTAATATGGTGAATACTGAATTTGATCCTGTTTTAAATATATTAAGTGTTTTTACAACATTTTATCGCACTGTTTATGATTGAAATATTGCCGCGGGTGCTTAATATGGATCGCAAAACTTGCATTTTGTTCAGAAATACCTTTGTTTTATTCTTTTGAGACGTGATATAAATATTAGCGGCTGTGAAACATGAATAATTAACACGTTTGTGCTGCAGTTCTGTGTATGTTTTGCTCTCCGGGTCTTCGAGCCGCTCACGTGACTGATAACGATCAATACTGGGCTTCTTTCAGATAACGGAGGAATTAACTAGTCATTTAAACTATCCACCAGCTAGTCAATTTTAAAAATCTGTAGGTTTGTACGTTTAGAGAAACCAAAATATAATGCATTTTTAGCACTTCTCGTGCCTCCTGACGATGAATTGCTTTGTTGTATTCCTCATTTGTAAGTCAGTTTGATATAAAAGCATCTGTTTAATCAATAAATCTAAAGACGTCATGTTTGAGAGTTCAAGTGGGTACAGAATAGAAGCTAATATTAGTGACCAGACATTAAACGCCCATGTTTTTCATGTACACTGTAAAATATCAAGGGCAAAAATATTTAAATTGAGCTAATTTTATTACTTGGCCTTAGTTGAGACGACATATTATATTAAGTGTACACAAATATATTTGGAAAGTCTACATTGAATGAATGGTTATGCTAATGTTGACTCAACTAATAAAAACACGTGCAATTTCAGTAAACGTTGAGCCAACTAAAAAATAACAATTTGAAGTCAGAAATTAAATTTCTGTGGAACTAAATAATCATCTTTTACATGTAGATTTCCAGTGTTTTTTATTTGATCTTATTTGTATAAACAGAAAGATGTTATTGACGTCCGTGTCTCCTCACATGTGTATGATGATGCTCCTGTTTTTCCCAGTTTGGGTGTGATTCCAGGCTGATTTCCTCAGTTTTCCC
>CM049855.1:342334-357334 GCA_027422415.1 Schizothorax lantsangensis
AAATTCAACAACACACACTGATATTAGTATCTGTTTTGTGCCTTTAACATACTGACAACATCATAATAATGCAGATGATAACAGAGACATGAAGAATCAAAGCTAGCTTCACCACAAGCAGAAGTATATACTAATATATAGAAGGTGAAGTATATACTAATATATAGAAGGTGAAGTATATACTAATATATAGAAGGTGAAGTATATACTAATATATATAGGTGAAGTATATACTAATATATATAGGTGAAGTATATACTAATATATAGAAGGTGAAGTATATACTAATATATATAGGTGAAGTATATACTAATATATAGAAGGTGAAGTATATACTAATATATAGAAGGTGAAGTATATACTAATATACAGAAGGTGAAGTATATACTAATATACAGAAGGTGCAGTATATACTAATATATAGAAGGTGAAGTATATACAGAAGGTGAAGTATATACTAATATACAGAAGGTGAAGTATATACTAATATACAGTGAAGTATATACTAATATACAGAAGGTGAAGTATATACTAATATACAGAAGGTGCAGTATATACTAATATACAGAAGGTGCAGTATATACTAATATACAGAAGGTGAAGTATATACTAATATACAGAAGGTAAGTATATACTAATATACAGAAGGTATATACTAATATACAGAAGGTGAGTATATACTAATATACAGAAGGTGAAGTATATACTAATATATAGAAGGTGCAGTATATACTAATATACAGAAGGTGAAGTATATACTAATATATAGAAGGTGCAGTATATACTAATATACAGAAGGTGCAGTATATACTAATATACAGAAGGTGAAGTATATACTAATATATAGAAGGTGCAGTATATACTAATATACAGAAGGTGCAGTATATACTAATATATAGAAGCTGCACAGAGTCATTCACACAAACACTAAACACCATCATAATAACACACGTGATACTTAAATAATACAATAAACTTTCATTAAACAGCAGAAGATGTAACATAAAGCCCAAATGTACATAACTGATAACAAAAACTATTAAAAACATGATTATTTAAACAAAATACTTTCAAATGTGGAGTGTCTGAATCAGTTTACAGTTTTTGACTGTAAATTATACATTGATTTGTTGTTTTTTACTTCTAAAAACTGTACAATTAACAGCATTTTACTGTAAAATTACATGAAATGTGTGGTTAGATCTTTTACAGTTTTTCCCTGAATATAGTACATAGTACCTATTAACAGTTTATTTCAGTAGTGTTTTTACAACATTTTACAGTTAAAATTACACGTATTGTTTACAGTGTACCCTTGCTGTCTATGCAGCGTCAGAGAGCTCTCGGATTTCATCAGAAATATAACATTTGTGTTCTGAAGATGAACAAAGGTCTTGTGAGGAATTAATGACTGAATTGTCATCTTTGGGTGAACTATCCCTTTAAGAGCTGTGATGATGTGCTTGTGATGGTTCTGTTGTGTGTTTGTAGGACTGCAGCACAGTTACGCCGGTGACGTTGCGTGTGGATCCGCGCGGATACTTTCTGTACTGGACCGATCAGAATAAGGTAATCAATCTCATTTGTTCAATCTCTCTCTTTCTCTGAAGGCTCAGTGACGGTTCTGAAGAAAACTCTGTCCAGCGTTATAGACGAAGGCAAATCTACGTCCTATTAATAGGGCTCTATGAATTCCGTTTTAATATTTAAATTCCGTTTACATTTTTCTGGACTCTGTTTTAATGGTCAAATTAAATTGTATTAATCAAAAAGCATGCCTAATTAATTAAAAACGTATACAATTTAACATTAATTTATTAAAAGTGTAACAAAAATGACATATTTAGCCTCTGTGTATAAGACAAGGTTCAAAAAGAAAATGATCGATTCAGTCAGTGTGGAAGAACTTGACTGGTCTGCATAAAACCAAGTCCTAATCCCAGTTTAACACCTCTGGTGTGACTGTAAATGCAGACCTTGAGACAAAAACTCATCACCAAACACCAATGACTTGTACATATGGGTTCAGTCATTTTAGACACTTACAAAACTGTTGCATCAGAGATGAAATACAATTTTTAAATACATGAATTGTGTTCCCATCGTTGTTTCCACAGATTTGGAAGTGCATTTTTCTGTTCTAAAGAAGGGGGTGCCAATACTTTTGTCTATATAGTGTATGTACAAGTCATTGGTGTTTGGTGATGAGTTTTTGGCTCAAGGTCTGCATTTACAGTCACACCAGAGGTGTTAAACTGGGATTAGGACTTGGTTTTATGCAGACCAGTCAAGTTCTTCCACACTGACTCAATCAATCATTTTCTTTTTGAACCTTGTCTTATACACAGAGACATTGTCATGTTAGAATAGAAAAGAGTCCAAACTGTTGCTATAATATTAGAAGCACACAATTTCCTAGAATATCATTATATGCTTTAACATTAAGATTTGTACTCATAGAAATTACTAAAGTAGTCAAGCCTGTTCATTAGAAGGGGTGCCAATACTTTTGGCAATATAGTGTATTAAATATTTTGAGTCGATTTTAGACACATGTGATTTGGTCATTTAGTGCATAATGCTCACTTTCTCTCTGTAGACTTTTACAAAGCGGGCAGGTTGTATAATGTTCAGACTTTAGGAGTTTTGTGGTGTTTTCCAGCCTTCACTGCAACTTTTCTCTGTTTGCATCACTGTGTTTGTTCCAGACGGATATTCTTTTATATGAATTGTGTGCTGTGAGACTAGATGCATGTATTAAGAGATGAGAATGAGATGTCGTGGTTTTTAAAGATGTCCTGCACGTCAGTGTTTTTCTGTCTGATTCTTGGCAGTGCTCTTCTCAGGAACGATCATATAATCAGATATCCCTATAAACACTAAATGAGACAGATGTGAGAACTTAAACCACGGAGGCGCTTTGCTAACGGAGATGTTTTGTTGATTCAGTTCTGGCAGATGAATCGTCTCTCGCTGTCTTAAACCTCTGCTTCTTGTGCTTTACATCTAGTTTGTGCATCGTATGATCATCTGACATTCACTCACAGTAGCTTTAGGATTATTCACTTTAAGATAGTCTTAAATCCCCTAAAGTAAGATGTTATATGAGTTTATTGGGTTATTTCAGTTTGTTTGATTGTAAGAATTACAACATAACAATTAGTGCTGTCAATCGATAAAAAAATAACTAATTAATCTGAAATTAATCCCACCTAAGTTTTTAAATATACTTTTATATTGCAATAATTTCACATTCAATCTTCAAATTAATGTACAAACAACATATTTTTAATATTTGTTTAATGGCATCTTTTTTATGACTTATCACTGATACCAATTAATACTGATTTCCCTATAAAAAAATCCCCTAATATTTAACCGTTTACTATAGCCATTAAATATTACATTATAATTAAGAGCTATCAATTTTAACATTTATTAGACTTTAAAACATAAACAATTAAAACAATCTTCACATAAACCCATTATAATAAATGTTATATTTAGCTATCTGTGCCCCTCAGCAGAAATATACAGAAATTTAATAAAGTTATCAAACACTAAATACTAAACTAAATACAGATAAATACTTACAGCTATATACAAGTTATTGATTTCCTCTTTTTCTTATATTCTTGATGAACAGACATCACAGCAGCTGGTTGTTTTGGGTACTGTCTCTTTAAGAGCTGCCGCTGCTGAACACGTGGATCTGACACACATCGTGTTTTAACTCTCTTCATCTTTTCAGTCTCTATTAATGAGCTAACGAGTTGAATCGAGTGTGTTAGATGAGGGAGACAGTGCTGGCTGTTCCAGGACAGTTTGGAAAACCATTTCAGAGACATGTTCCTATTATGCTTTTTCATTTTTTGAATGTTAGTCAGTGTGTAGTGTGTGTGTTTGTGCATAAAACGATCTACAAAGTTACAAATCTCAAAGTCCACTCCAAAGGGAGATATTTCGTTTTTAAAAAATCCCTTTTCAAGAACTACAACGAATGGTTCGTTTGAACTACAAAGTTGTTTTCCTGTATTTGTGATGTCATTAAAATAAATCCCGCCTACTGAAATTTGATTGGTTGGCGGGTGAGGAGAACGCTTGGTTGAGCTCTGCACGTTTCAGAATCAAAACCCAGTGCTGGTGTTTATATATCACTGTATTTCTGATGGAAACCAACTGTTTTCAGAACATTTTGGATGTCATTTTCATTTCATCTTGCATATAATGTCTGATAAAGCAGCGTTTGTGGGCGGAGCTCTGCTTTGTGTACAGCGTTACCGTGGAAAACTGTTCGCCAATCACAACGCACTGGGACAACTAGCCAATCACAACGCACTGGGACAGCTAACCAATCACAACGCACTGGGACAGCTAGCCAATCACAACGCACTGGGACAGCTAACCAATCACAACGCACTGGGACAGCTAACCAATCACAACGCACTGGGACAGCTAGCCAATCACAACGCACTGGGACAGCTAGCCGATCACAACGCACTGGGACAGCTAACCAGCAGCTGGGAATCACAACGCACTGGGACAGCTAACCAATTCACAACGCACTGGGACAGCTAACCAATCACAAACGCACTGGGACAGCTAACCAATCACAACGCACTGGGACAGCTAGCCAAAAACGCACTGGGACAGCTAACGCACTGGGACAGCTAGCGACCAACGCACTGGACAGCTAACGCACTGGGACAGCTAGCCTATCACAACGCACTGGGACAGCTAACCGATCACAACGCACTGGGACAGCTAGCCGATCACAACGCACTGGGACAGCTAACCGATCACAACGCACTGGGACAGCTAGCCGATCACAACGCACTGGGACAGCTAGCCGATCACAACGCACTGGGACAGCTAGCCGATCGCACTGGGAACGCACTAACCCAATCACAACGCACTGGACAGCTACCGCCGATCACAACGCACTGGGACAGCTAACCGATCACAACGCACTGGGACAGCTAACCAATCACAACACACTGGGACAGCTAGGACAGCTAGCCAATCACAACGCACTGGGACAGCTAACCAATCACAACGCACTGGGACAGCTAACCAATCACAACGCACTGGGACAGCTAGCCGATCACAACGCACTGGGACAGCTAGCCAATCACAACGCACTGGGACAGCTAGCCGATCACAACGCACTGGGACAGCTAGCCAATCACAACGCACTGGGACAGCTAACCGATCACAACGCACTGGGACAGCTAGCCAATCACAACGCACTGGGACAGCTAGCCAATCACAACGCACTGGGACAGCTAACCGATCACAACGCACTGGGACAGCTAACCGATCACAACGCACTGGGACAGCTAGCCGATCACAACGCACTGGGACAGCTAACCGATCACAACGCACTGGGACAGCTAGCCGATCACAACGCACTGGGACAGCTAGCCGATCACAACGCACTGGGACAGCTAGCCGATCACAACGCACTGGGACAGCTAACCGATCACAACGCACTGGGACAGCTAACCAATCACAACGCACTGGGACAGCTAGGACAGCTAGCCAATCACAACGCACTGGGACAGCTAACCAATCACAACGCACTGGGACAGCTAACCAATCACAATGCACTGGGACAGCTAGCCGAATCACAACGCACTGGGACAGCTAGCCAATCACAATGGGACAGCTGGGACAGCTCACAACGCCAATGGGACAGCTACGCACTGGGACAGGGACTAACCAATCACAACGCACTGGGACAGCTAGCCAATCAGCTAACGCACTCACAACGCACTGGGACAGCTCACAACGCACTCACAACGGGACAGCTGGGACAGCCAATAGCCGACAACGCACTGGGACAACGCACTGGGAACCAATCACAACGCACTGGGACAGCTAGCCGATCACAACGCACTGGGACAGCTAACCGATCACTGGGAACGCACTGGGACAGCTAGCCGATCACAACGCACTGGGACAGCTACAACGCCGATCACAACGGGACAGCTGGGACAGCTCACAACGCACTGGGACAACGCACTGGGACCGATCTAGCAACGCACTCACAACGCACTGGGACAGCTCACAACGCACTCACAACGCACTAGCCGGACAGCTACACCGATCACAACGCACTGGGACAGCTAGCAGCGATCACAACGCACTGGGACAGCGATCAGCCGATCGCAACTGCACTGGGACAGCTAGCCGATCACAACGCACTGGGACAGCTAACCGATCACAACGCACTGGGACAGCTAGCCGATCACAACGCACTGGGACAGCTAGCCGATCACAACGCACTGGGACAGCTAGCCGATCACAACGCACTGGGACAGCTAACCAATCACAACGCACTGGGACAGCTAACCAATCACAACGCACTGGGACAGCTAACCAATCACAACGCACTGGGACAACGCACTGGGACCAACACACAACGCACCGGGACAGCTAACGACAACGCACCGGGACAGCTCACAACGCACTCACAACGCACTAGGGACAGCTGGGACCAATCTAACCAATCACAACGCACCGGGACAGCTAATGATCACAACGGACAGCTAACCAATCACAACGGGACAGCTCACAAATCACAACGCACTGGGACAGCTAACCGCCGATCACAACGCACTGGGACAGCTAGCCGATCACAACGCACTGGGACAGCTAACCGATCACAACGCACTGGGACAGCTAGCCGACAGCTCACAACGCACTCACAACGGGACAGCTAGGGACAGCTCACAACGCACTGGGACACAACGCACTGGACAGCTAATCACAACGCACTGGGACAGCTAGCCGATCACAACGCACTGGGACAGCTAGCCGATCACAACGCACTGGGACAGCTAACCGATCACAACGCACTGGGACAGCTAGCCGATCACAACGCACTGGGACAGCTAGCCGATCACAACGCACTGGGACAGCTAACCGATCACAACGCACTGGGACAGCTAGCCGATCACAACGCACTGGGACAGCTAACCGATCACAACGCACTGGGACAGCTAGCCGATCACAACGCACTGGGACAGCTAACCGCCGATCACTGGGAACGCACTGGGACAGCTAACCCATCACAACGCACTGGGACAGCTAACAGCAATCACAACGCACTGGACAGCACTAACCAATCACAACGGGACACTGGGACAGCTAACCAATCACAACGCACTGGGACAGCTAACCAATCACAACGCACTGGGACAGCTAGCCAATCACAACACACTGGCACAGCTAACCAATCACAACACATCTAGTTTTCGGAAGGCGGGGGCTTCATCAAACCCGGAAATCAATCGAGTCGTTTGTGTCAATCTGGGGAGAAAGGTATTGTAATAATGTGAATTATGTGAAAAATAATGCGATTTTCGAACCACCGAGCATGAGAGCATGTTCTAGTAACACCCCCAAAACAACATCAAGACTTTGTAAAAGAGCATGCAATAGCCCTTTTGACCCTTTAATGTAACTCATATATAACATATTACATGCACGCACAGTTTTAAGGCTTCAGCTTTAATCGCCTTTTTGGTAACTTCATGCCTTAACTGACCACGACATTGCATGCTCGTAGAAACATTTATTTCGTGCTTTGATATGAATTGATACATAAAAAGAGCTACAGCGCTAATAGGACGTTTGACTCATGCTGTGGTGCTAAAGTTGAAGCGCGTCAGAACATCTCTGGAACTTGATGTGATCATAAAGACATTCTGTGACTGAATAAATGCACTTCTTGTTAAGAAACGTGCATAACAGACAGAAACAGCAGTAATATGAGGGAGTGGCCAAACCTCATGGCTCCGCCCCTGCGTTAACGCACTAATTTTGACAGCACTAACATAACAATACAATACATATTACTATACTAGGGATGTGCACTAGTTTTGACACACCAATGATCGATAACGTAATCTATAATCGCTCATGATTACGCAAGACGCAACTTTTGCTGTGAAATCAAAATTCACTAACAACTACAAAAATGAGTCAAATAGGAGCTTGTTTTTAATTTTAGCCCATAAATACACAATTCAGCATACGCTGTGTGTTAAAGCACGCCGAGTGCTGGACACAGGTGATAAAAATAGTATGCACGCTTATAGACCCTAATCAGGTTTGACACCATATTGAATTTAACATGTAGATCATGTAATTTTCACATCTTGCAACTTACATTTGATCAGCTGAACAAACAACAGTACGCTCCGCTGAAGGCATTGTACTTCTGTGTTTCACAGCCTCGTTTTCATTCCTGTCAAATATGAGATATGGCGCTACGCTGACTCAGCTCTGTTATGATTATTATGGCAATCTGCAGACAGTTTTTCCCTGAGTCTTCAGCCATTCATTCAATCAGAGAACTCCAAAAACTCTCATTTTCTTCTTAAGAACATATTTGTGAATGCTTCGTAAATTGCATATTCTTACAGACTTCTTGGAATTCTTGGAACCTAATTTCTTAAGAAGATGTTTGTTTTGTCACGGGTCTGTACCGCTCTGACATCCGTCCCTTCCCACAATGCAGCGCTCTCTAACAGCTCGTTTTAACAAGCAAACCGTGGTGCGTTAAAGCTCCACAGAAGTGTTGTGTTTTGAGGGGAAGCGTGTGTTTTTGACCGGCTGGACACTGCAGGCTGGTTCAGGTCCACTGAGCGGGTCAGGATTTCTCTCTTTGGTTCAGTTTTAAGGTGCTTTATTGGCATGACAAATATTTTAACATTCATATTGCCAAAGTGTTGCTGCATGCAATTAAAACAAAATCCAATAATGTAGCTCTAATTAAGCTCTCTCTCTCACACACACACTCACTCACACACACTCACACACACACTCTCACACACACTCACTCACTCACACTCTCACACACACACTCACACTCACACTCACACTCACACACACACACACACACACACACACACTCTCACTCACTCACTCTCACACACACTCTCACACACACACACACACACACACACACACACACACACACACACACACACACACACACACACACACACACACACACACACACACACACACACACACACTCGTGTGCTGGTATGTAAACAGCAGTGGCTATAGGTCTCTGAATCTGAAGTGTCTCCTAACTATGATGCGGTCGCTGTTGTGATAGTGTGTTGATCTGAAAGCTAGCTGTGTTTCTCCTCATTGCAGTACACATGTAGGATAAATGTAGGAGCAAAAGTTCAGTAAAATGCTTGATGGGTCTTTGAATGAACGCTGTTCTTCTTCACAGCTCAAAAAGAAGCGTGTTCGGTCGCACCGTCCGTCTCCGGCCGTGTCGTGTTGAGGAGAGCCAGCACATCTCCGCACCACAGGAACTCTTGTTTAAATACACACATATTTTGTTTGCGGAGTGGAACGGGAATGTGAAGTGGGTGATGCGTTTTGAATGTCAATGTCTCCCAGCCCCCGGCTGTAAGTGAGCCCATCATTTGACTAAAGCATTTGCATGAGGCTACAGGACTGTGACACATCGCTCTGCTCTGTAGGATGGACTCTCTTTAGGGGAAATTGGCAGAAGCAGCTTACAAAGCCTGCATTTATGATGCTGCTTGAGTCCCGTGATGCAGGTGTAGAGGCTTCAGGTGCACAACAACATGACGGCGTACACCTCTGTGCCTGATCTACTCCTAAAGAGCGCTTAGGGCTGCGTTAAGATACTATCCCTGCTTGACAGGTACACAGATCATGTCACTGTAAGCTAAAGTGCCTTTATTATGAATTTATGAAGATGATCTTTCATGCAGTGAATGAAAACATATGCAGAGTGTTAAATCTGAAAGTGCTCCGTGTATAAAGTTATCGTCTCTTAAAAGAAAGAGTCGACTCTGAATCATTGAATCGAGTCGTTTTTAAAACGAACCCCTGTTTGACGTCATCATGAATCATTAGCATATTGCCCCGCCCACTTGTTGGTGTTTTCTCATTGGTCTGAATGAAAATGCAAATTCATTCTTAGCCACTAAGTGGCGCTTTTGGAGCGGTTTCCACGGTAACGCTGTACACAAAGTAACACTCTGCTTTAAATTAAATCGACCAATCAGAGCAGAGCAGCGTCACACAGAGGAGGAGCTTGGAAAAATTAATCTTTGAGAGTCGTTGAGCAATTAAGATAAAAATAAATGCATATTATAAGAAAACAAGTGTTTTTGATCTTGCATGCATCTCAACCTGTTGTTAGTGATCCCAAAACCAAAATATGATTCATAACCCATAAAAGAGGCACTTTAAGTATCAACTTTGTCTCTCCTAAGATTCCACTGATGAAATCGCACAATTAATGTGGATGGCACAGCAATAATTTGATGTTCAATATACAGTAGGAGCTCATTTGATTGTAGATTTTGGCATGTTGGCAAATCTGAGCACAGTTTATTCATTAAGCAGACACTTTTATTCAAAGACACGTACAAATGAGCAAGCAGTTCGTTTTATAAAAGCTATAACACGAGAAGAATAGCGATACAAAAATGTTTCAGACATCATCTCATAATAGTACAAGCTAGAACAAGGTATATATCACATTATATATGGTATATATTTGCATTTGTTAAGCTCTAAAAACCTTACTGACTGATGCACTTCCTAAAAAAGTGTGCATTAAGTATGTGTGTTAAAGTGTAAAGTATGGTACACGTTATCTTTAAGGTGTCTAGTATTAATATATGAATTCACATATATTTAGTTTTGTCGAGTGTGGTCAAAAACATGTTGATGGTCACAATAGTGACCGCTGGGATAACAGTGAACTTAGGGATATAATATAAATCCAATAATTACACTAAAATGTTGCACTGACGAAATATTGCACTAAATTAAAAATTCAAATGTTACAAAAAAAAATACTCGTAGCATTAATATTCTATCAATGCTGTATAAGGGATTCTTTATGCATATTAGTAACCCTAGAATGTGATCAAACAGTTGGAAATAGCTGGGCTGAGATATATAACAATTTTGATGGCTGCAGAAATATGATAATTTAGTACACACATTATCCCACCCGACCATAAAGCATAATTTTTCACACTTTTCCAAAAAAAAAAAATTTTTTTTAATTAATTGTGGATTATTTGAAAGTGTTACTAATGACACATCATTTGGATATTTTCATGTCTGGGAAAATATTGGGATTAAATGTGTTAATGCAGTTAAATGCATTAACAGTGAAGGGACAGTGAAGGAACAGTGAAGGGACAGTGAAGGGACAGTGAAGGAACAGTGAAGGGACAGTGAAGGGACAGTGAAGGGACAGTGAAGGAACAGTGAAGGGACAGTGAAGGGACAGTGAAGGGACAGTGAAGGGACAGTGAAGGGACAGTGAAGGAACAGTGAAGGGACAGTGAAGGGACAGTGAAGGGACAGTGAAGGGACAGTGAAGGAACAGTGAAGGGACAGTGAAGGGACAGTGAAGGAACAGTGAAGGGACAGTGAAGGGACAGTGAAGGAACAGTGAAGGGACAGTGAAGGGACAGTGAAGGGACAGTGAAGGAACAGTGAAGGGACAGTGAAGGGACAGTGAAGGGACAGTGAAGGGACAGTGAAGGGACAGTGAATGAACAGTGAAGGGACAGTGAAGGAACAGTGAAGGGACAGTGAAGGGACAGTGAATAAACAGTGAAGGGACAGTGAAGGAACAGTGAAGGAACAGTGAAGGGACAGTGAAGGGACAGTGAAGGGACAGTGAAGGGACAGTGAATGAACAGTGAAGGGACAGTGAAGGGACAGTGAAGGAACAGTGAAGGGACAGTGAAGGAACAGTGAAGGGACAGTGAAGGGACAGTGAAGGGACAGTGAAGGGACAGTGAAGGGACAGTGAAGGAACAGTGAAGGGACAGTGAAGGGACAGTGAAGGGACAGTGAATGAACAGTGAAGGGACAGTGAAGGGACAGTGAAGGGACAGTGAATGAACAGTGAAGGGACAGTGAAGGGACAGTGAAGGGACAGTGAAGGGACAGTGAAGAACAGTGAAGGGACAGTGAAGGGACAGTGAAGGGACAGTGAATGAACAGTGAAGGGACAGTGAAGGGACAGTGAAGGGACAGTGAAGGAACAGTGAATGAACAGTGAAGGGACAGTGAAGGAACAGTGAAGGGACAGTGAAGGGACAGTGAAGGAACAGTGAAGGGACAGTGAAGGGACAGTGAAGGGACAGTGAAGGGACAGTGAAGGAACAGTGAAGGGACAGTGAAGGGACAGTGAAGGGACAGTGAAGGGACAGTGAAGGGACAGTGAAGGAACAGTGAAGGGACAGTGAAGGAACAGTGAAGGGACAGTGAAGGGACAGTGAAGGAACAGTGATTTTGTGCTTCTCTCGTTCTGGAGGTTTGGTTTGTACCTGCTGGACATTGCAGTAGTCCAGTCTAGAAATAACAAGGGTCTGAATGAGTAGCTCTGCTCTGTTAGGAAGGACTTAATCTACCTGATGCTGAGCAACACAAACATGCATGCTGTCATTATCGAGTAAATCATTCAGTTTTAGGTGGACTATACTCATTAAGAGAAGTCTTCATTTAATCTCAGTGCTGTCTAAGAGAAGTAGAGCTGTATGATGTTCGTGATGCAGAAAACACGGACTGAATATAGTCATAAAAACTGAATTTAACGCGTAATGTCACGGAGTTTGTCAAAGTTTGGATGAATTAATCAAAAGTAGGTCACTTAAATCAAATGGTGATATGGACTAGTATCTGATGTAAATCTGAATCCTGCATGTGTCTCTGTGTGAATGGAGCAGGGTTTTGTTTACTACATACACAGAGCGCGTGATTTCAGCGTCTGACGTCTCAATGAAGACATAAATACATCAACAATATCTCCAAAACTGATCAAAACCAGCATTTTACCATTTCATTTGAGTAAAACTAGTCATATCATATACACACAGAACTTTACTCGGCAACCCGTCAAAATAAAAGTCCGGTTTAACTTGAAGACATTGTGCCAGAAATAGCTATATTACTATTATTTACTAGAATGTACGTAATACTACTACTAGATTTGAAAAATAATAACACTTATAGAAATAATCACAAAATATTTACATTTTAATAGTAAAAAAAATTTTGCCAAAAATTTAAATGTTTAATTTTCATTAATTAAAAGATAAATTAAATCAATGTTTTATGGCTTCATCTGATAATCAGTAAAATTTAAATACACAACACAGAATTTCTGAGGGGGGGGCATTTCATAAGCTACTGTAAGAATAAATAAAATAGTTTGTATGCATTCAAATAATTAGACATGCTAAAACACAGAATTTGATAATAAAACATAAGGTGAGAAAACAATAAAACATTTCATACGACCCTAAACATGTCATTTTTGTTACACTTTTAATAAAATAGTGTTAAATTGTATAAGTTTCATGATTTTAATTAATTAGGCATGCTTTTTGATTAATACAATTTAATTTGAGCATTAAAAAGGAGTCCAGAAAAAGTAAAACTGATTTCATAATCAGCTGAGATCTGGTTTAAACCACGAGCTGGTTCTTCTTCTGCTGAGTCTCCAGTAGCTTCTGCCCAGCGTTGCACTTTCATCTGATTGTCCTGGCAAGCACCTCGGTCTCTTTGTCAGCATAATCACAGCGGGCAGAGTAAATCTTCAGCCTGAAATGTGCTTCATGCCAAGCTGCAGTGATCAAGTGAGAGCGGCTGAGCTTTGCTTACGACGAGAGACACCTGCAAGATCTTCAGAACGTGTGCCACACAGATGCAGCAGAATCACAGCCTCCTTACAAGTCAAGTCACCTTTATTTATATACGCTACAGATTGTCTCAAAGCAGCTTTACAGTGATAAACAGACACATAATGATTCAGTGATGGGTCAGAGATCAGTTCAGGTACAAAAACTAACTATACTGTCATTGTTCAGTTCAGTGTTGATTCGGTTTCATTCAATAACTGTGCATACACTGCAAAAAATGATTTTCTTACTTACTATTAGTCTTGTTTTCTAGTATAAAATCTAAACATTCTTGAATCAAGATGCATTTACTGTACAAGTAAAATTATTTAAGAATTAAGATTTGTCTTTTTTTTTATATATCAAAATTTTGTTAGTTTTTGCTTAAAACAAACAAAAATATCTGTAAGAAAAATAATCTTAATTCGAAGGCTAAACAAGATTTATTTTTTTTACCTCATTGGCAGATCTTTTTGCTTGTTTTAAGGAAAAACAAACAAAATATTGATTTTCTATTTATTTATATAATATAATAATAATTTACATCTTACATCCATATGGAAATATGATTATATTTTGTAATTGTCATTTAAATCTGAATAATTTTCAAATAGTTTGTCATAAAGCAACATTTCAGGAAAATGTTATGGGTTTTCAAATTCAAAATATGAAACAGAACATAATTTCATAAACAACCAGGACTAAAAGCATGTTTATTATGCATTTTGGGAGACATAACAAGTGAATAGGAAAATAAATTATATATTAATATTCTTATGAAATATTAGATATCATTATGAAAATCTGGCTATTTTTTCAACATGCTGTCCCAACAGCAACACATTAATATGCAAATTAGATACACTGTGTTTAATGGGAAAATTGCATAAATACACACATGTTGCATAAAACAAAATGGTACATCAAATAATTTTGTTATATATTATATAACATAGTTGAGAATCATCCTTAAACAAAGTTTAGTATAAAAAACCTAACCTATATAAAATAAAAATCCCATTGTTTTTGCCTTTTTGATGTCTATTCATGCCAGTCCTAGTGTCCTCTACAGAGAACATAGAATAAAATATGAATAAAATATAATTTTTCAAAATTTTTATTTTTCAATTTCTTTCTTATGCTCTAAACAATGTAATGACATGAAAAAATACTAAATTCACAAATCTTTTTTTGGGGGGGGGTCTCAGGAGGGTATTTTGAAAGCAAGCAGCTGTTATTATAAAAGTGCATGAAAGCATTTCTGTGCAACAACAGACGCTGAGAG
>CM049855.1:367334-387334 GCA_027422415.1 Schizothorax lantsangensis
ACAGGATTTTCATTTTTGAAAATCTGTACTGTGTACTGTCCCTTTAAGGGGCTTTATGCAACACTTAATGGGCTTTAAGGGATACTTAAGAGAAATTCTATGGGTTTATGACGTTTCACCTAAAGAAACCCTTAAGTGTCATTTAATTGTAAGGGCAACTTAAGGGCGATCTTAAGGGAAAATTTCACTTATGCAACATTGCCCATTGGTGCCGTCACATGCAGATATAAATGCATTTGTGAGCATTTATTGTCTGATCTGTGGTTTTGAAAATAATTTGAGCAAAAGCCAGAATACCGTTTGTGTGTCTCAAACTATTTTTTATATTTTGACACCACACCGCCTTAACCTAGTTGTGCCCATTTATACACACTGACTCTTGGAAATCAAAAAAGCCATTCAGATGATTTCAGAAAAGTTTTGCATTTTAGTCAGCGATATGAATCCGTCTGATGTATCTGGATGCAGAAACAGTGACGTGTAAAGCAGACTAGAAGCGGTGCGCATCAACTTCAGTCATTAGCTCCTCCAAAATGTTGATGTTGATCAGAAATCAATGATTTTCCACAGCCTATAAATGTCAGTTTTCATCAGTATCCATTTCATCTTTTGTGAGCAGAAGACAGTGTGGAGGACAGGACTGTCCTCGTGTTGTTGTGTCCTGTAGAGCGTCACTCACACCTGTGGCTCTTTTATGAAACCCAGAGTTTATTTAAACGTCTTAAACACTTCTCAGAGATGCAAACAAAAGGTTCTGATGCACTTGCTCTTTTAGAGACCGGTCTGCGTTGTCATCGTATCATATGTTGATATAGTGTCCGATAGTGTGTGTGTGTGTGTCCTGGTCAATCCAGTGACCTGGTTTGTTTAGTACAGTGGACTGCAGGAGACGTCATGTCCACATTTGGTATTTTCTTCCGGATCCAAACATGCATGATCTCACTAGCCGCTTTTCCACCGTCGGGCCAGAAGCTCCGCAGCGCTTCACTAAAACTGTACACGCCTCTCTGGAACAACGTCACGCAACCCCATCATTTCACCAACAAAGAGAAGTTATCAGAAAAAGCGTTAAAAGCGTCCGTTTGTTTGCATTTAATTTAAAGATTTAAATCCAAAAACATCGATGTCTTTCAATAATAACCCTGCTGAAAAAAACAATAGAGCCCTGCCCAAAACACAATAGAAAATGTAATGGATTTAATGGTTATAATGGGAATTGCATTGGTTTTAATGGAAACTATAATGGTGTCTACTGGTATGTGATGGATTCTATTGGTGGGATGTTAAATCCTATTGGAATAATGCTCAAAACACAATAGAAAATGTAATGGATTTAATGGTTATAATGGGAATTGCACTGGTTTTAATAGAAACTATAATGGTGTCTACTGGTATGTGATGGATTCTATTGGTGGGATGTTAAATCCTATTGAAAAAATGCTCAAAACACAATAGAAAATGTAATGGATTTAATGGTTATAATGGGAATTGCATTGGTTTTAATAGAAACTATAATGGTGTCTAATGGATTATATTGGTGGGATGTTAAATCCTATTGGAAAAATGCTCAAAACACAATAGAAAATGTCTTGGTTTTAATGGAAGCTATAATGGTGTCTACTGGTGTGTGATGGATTCTATTGGTGGGATGTTAAATCCTATTGGAAAAATGCTCAAAACACAATAGAAAATGTAATGGATTTAATGGTTATAATGGGAATTGCATTGGTTTTAATAGAAACTATAATGGTGTCTACTGGTATGTGATGGATTCTATTGGTGGGATGTTAAATCCTATTGGAATAATGCTCAAAACACAATAGAAAATGTAATGGATTTAATGGTTATAATGGGAATTGTATTGGTTTTAATGGAAGCTATAATGGTGTCTACTGGTGTGTGATGGATTCTATTGGTGGGATGTTAAATCCTATTGGAAAAATGCTCAAAACACAATAGAAAATGTAATGGATTTAATGGCTATAATGGGAATTGTATTGGTTTTAATGGAAGCTATAATGATGTCTACTGGTATGTGATGGATTCTATTGGTGGGATGTTAAATCCTATTGGGAAAATGGCCAAAACACAATAGAAAATGTAATGGATTTAATGGTTATAATGGGAATTGTATTGGTTTTAATGGAAGCTATAATGGTGTCTACTGGTATGTGATGGATTCTATTGGTGGGATGTTAAATCCTATTGGGAAAATGGCCAAAACACAATAGAAAATGTAATGGATTTAATGGTTATAATGGGAATTGCATTGGTTTTAATGGAAGCTATAATGGTGTCTACTGGTATGTGATGGATTCTATTGGTGGGATTTTAAATCCTATTGGGAAAATGGCCAAAACACAATAGAAAATGTAATGGATTTAATGGTTATAATGGGAATTGTATTGGTTTTAATGGAAGCTATAATGGTGTCTACTGGTATGTGATGGATTATATTGGTGGGATGTTAAATCCTATTGGAAAAATGGCCAAAACACAATAGAAAATGTAATGGATTTAATGGTTATAATGGGAATTGTATTGGTTTTAATGGAAGCTATAATGGTGTCTACTGGTATGTGATGGATTCTATTGGTGGGATGTTAAATCCTATTGGGAAAATGCCCAAAAAACAATAGAAAATGTAATGGATTTAATGGTTATAATGGGAATTGTATTGGTTTTAATGGAAGCTATAATGGTGTCTACTGGTGTGTGATGGATTCTATTGGTGGGATGTTAAATCCTATTGGAAAAATGCTCAAAACACAATAGAAAATGTAATGGATTTAATGGTTATAATGGGAATTGCATTGGTTTTAATGGAAGCTATAATGGTGTCTACTGGTGTGTGATGGATTCTATTGGTGGGATTTTAAATCCTATTGGGAAAATGGCCAAAACACAATAGAAAATGTAATGGATTTAATGGTTATAATGGGAATTGTATTGGTTTTAATGGAAGCTATAATGGTGTCTACTGGTATGTGATGGATTATATTGGTGGGATGTTAAATCCTATTGGAAAAATGGCCAAAACACAATAGAAAATGTAATGGATTTAATGGTTATAATGGGAATTGTATTGGTTTTAATGGAAGCTATAATGGTGTCTACTGGTATGTGATGGATTCTATTGGTGGGATGTTAAATCCTATTGGGAAAATGCCCAAAACACAATAGAAAATGTAATGGATTTAATGGTTATAATGGGAATTGTATTGGTTTTAATGGAAGCTATAATGGTGTCTACTGGTGTGTGATGGATTCTATTGGTGGGATGTTAAATCCTATTGGAAAAATGGCCAAAACACAATAGAAAATGTAATGGATTTAATGGTTATAATGGGAATTGTATTGGTTTTAATGGAAGCTATAATGGTGTCTACTGGTATGTGATGGATTCTATTGGTGGGATGTTAAATCCTATTGGGAAAATGCCCAAAACACAATAGAAAATGTAATGGATTTAATGGTTATAATGGGAATTGTATTGGTTTTAATGGAAGCTATAATGGTGTCTATGGTAATGGATTCTATTGGTGGGATGTTAAATCCTATTGGGAAAATGGCCAAAACACAATAGAAAATGTAATGGATTTAATGGTTATAATGGGAATTGCATTGGTTTTAATGGAAGCTATAATGGTGTCTACTGGTGTGTGATGGATTCTATTGGTGGGATGTTAAATCCTATTGGGAAAATGCCCAAAACACAATAGAAAATGTAATGGGTTTAATGGTTATAATGGGAATTGTATTGGTTTTAATGGAAACTATAATGGTGTCTACTGGTGTGTGATGGATTCTATTGGTGGGATGTTAAATCCTATTGGGAAAATGCCCAAAACACACTACAAAAAGGAATTTTGTAATGGTTTTACTGGAAAAAGCTAATGGTTTATAATGGTATTTTAATGGAAACCATTGGAATTTCTGTGATGGTTTCTATTGGGATTCTATTGTTTTTTTAGCAGGAATTAATTTATCAGGATTTAAAATTAGTCCGCTAAGGTATGAACCGCTATTTCACAAAAGAATAAGGACACATACCCTACTTAGTCTAGTCTGTTTCTGTTTATTTGTAGTCACAGTATACATCACATTTAGAAAGAATGATCATTTCTATATTTATTTCCATCAAAAATACGACCTGAGTAACCTGATTATTATATTTTTATGACATACGCGGAGCTGAAGTCTCGAGACAATAAAATATGTTACTAAATAAATACACGATTGTGATAGAGAACGAGAAGCTGACGTCTGATTTCCTCAAGCGGTCGTATTTACCATGTTTACTATGGTAATGGCTAACGTGCGTAGTCTTTTGTATGGCTTATAAATATTTCTGCCTTGTATGGTGATCATAATCCACATCAGATCTCAAACAGAAGTTATTTCAAACACTCGCTGCTGTCTGAAAGTGAGTTTTGAGCTAAAATGATGTTAAAAGTCTGGTGTTATATCTGCTAACTCTATGAAATGATCTGTTTTTGGCCCGACAGTGGAAACGCGGCTACTGATAATATTATTGGTAACTGCTAACAGGAGTGTTCAATGTAAAGGCATTTGAAGAAATTATATTTGCTCTGAAGTCAGTGTTCAAATGTAGTGTTGGTGTGTGTTGTTCTAAGGTGCTTTAAAACAGGGGTGCTTTAAAACAGGGGAGGGGCACCCTCCACAAGCTTGTGTCAGCTCGTCCCCTCCCTAGAGCCCTCAATGTCTATGTGCAACTTAAAATTGAGAAGTGGGCACTGGCACCAGAGGGAAGGCTGAATGAACAGACCGCCCTCCGGATGCCATTCAGTGTGCCCACCCCCAAGGCCCTATATGTATGTGTCATGTGACAGTAAGTAATGAGAATGTCTAAGCTGTAATGTGTAATTGAGATGCAGGCGGCCACGAGGAGACAGAGGAGTACCACCTCCCCCGCATCCCAGCGACTCACCCGCACCTCAAAACCCTACCTATGTGTTGGTGTGATGGAGCGGGAGAAGTGAAGCCTTAGGGATGGGGAGGAAAACATCAGAGGGGGCAAAATACCCCCCCCTCTGGAGCCAGCTCCCCCGCTGACCCCCATAGGCACCCCCGTTACCCCAAATCTGCCCAGGGCGGGGGGCCCAGGCCCATCCAGACCAGGGCCCATGGCAGCCCGGGGCGGCCCACCAGACCCCACAGCAGAGGAAAAACTACCCCACCCCATCATCCAGTCACTTCCCAAACTACATAAGACAATAAGACACCCAGGTAAAGCCCGTATACCCCGCCTCTATTGGACCCCCCCCCCGCGGAGGCACCGATGCATCGAAGACCCCCACACCAGAGCCGGGCCCAAGCGCATGCACCAACCCATGCTCCCGGCGGCACACCAACCAGGACCCAAGCCCCCCAGGCCCAGCCGTAACCCCAAGCCGGAGGCAGAGCGTCCCCAGATCCCCAAACCCCCCCCGGACCAACCCCGGAACAGTGCGGCCGCCAGGCTGGCAACCTACGTCCGCCGGCACAGGCATCCCCAGCAGCGCCGCATGCCGCCGCCAGAGAAACAGCATCTAAGAGTCACCAATACCCCATCCAGGCCAAGGCCGCAGCCCCAGCGCCAAACCCCCCAAGAAACCCATCCCCAGGGAACCCCCAGATGCCCCAGGCCCATATTGCCACCCCACGCCAACAACAAAAACCACAGCCGGACAGAATCGGGACCCCCACCCACACTAGGTGATGGAGCTGATCAAAGGAGCCCAGAGAGATTGATCTAATGTGTCAGCAGAAGCTGTTTCAAGGCTAATATAATCCCACAAATAATCTCTATATTGGTTGATATTAAGATTATTTTTATTTTTCCAGTTCATGAGGACAGTCTTCTTAGCAATGCATAGGGCAGTGAAAGCCATGTGGATTGTGTTATCTTCTGTAGTGACACCATCTAGGTCGCCCAACAAGCAGACTAAAGGAGAGGCTGGAATAGAGCATTTAAGACACTTTGATAAGTCTTCACAAATCCTGTACCAGTACCTCTGAACAGGTGGACAGAACCATAGAGCGTGGATGTAATTGTCAGGTGTATTGCCTTTACAGTGTGAGCAGTTGTTAGAAGCTGTAAAACCCATCCTGAACATCCGATGACCTGTGTAGTGCACTCTATGCAGAATTTTGTATTGTATTAATTGTAATCCAGGATTTCTAATCAGTTCAAAGGTTTTTAAACATATCTGAGACCAGAAATTATGGTCCCAGCTTACTGATAGATCTGCTTCCCATTTTGCAATAGGAAGTGATACTGATTCATCTATATTGGAAAGTGCCCTGTATATTTTAGACATTAATTTGGGGGTTTTGAGATTAAGAAAATCTGACACACTTGGTGGTATTTGTAAATTGATATGATTAGACTTAAATTTCCTTTTTACAATAGATTTAATTTGTTGATATTCTAAAAATCTGTTCTTATTAATCCCATATTGTTTAATTAATTTGTCAAAGGGAATAAAGTCTGTCCCTTTGAATATATGTTCCAGGTATTTAATACCTTTACAACTCCAATCTGTGAAGTTTATCATATTGTTGTTTAGCAATATGTCAGGATTGTTCCAGATAGGGGTACGTTTGCATGGGATTAGTGAAGACTCCGTCATTTTTAGAAACTCCCACCATGCTGTCAGAGAAGAGCTGATACTGATGCTTTTAAAGCATACGTGTCGTTTACTGATCGAGCTAATGAATGGCAGATCCGAAATCTCTATATTATTGCATAATGCCTGTTCTACATCTAGCCAAGGCTCATCTAAGAGGGTGTGTTTTAACCACCCTGAAATGTGTTGAAGCCTATTGGCTAAGAAATAGTGGTAAAAGTTAGGTAGATCTAGTCCTCCTTTATCCTTGGTCTTTTGCAGCGTTTTTAAGCTAATACGCGGGGGTTTACCTTTCCAAAGGAATTTAGAGATAGAGGAGTCCAAAGATCTAAACCAGTCAGATGGTGGTTTACTCGGGATCATTGCAAATAAATAATTAATTCTTGGCAAAACCATCATTTTTATTGAGGTGACTCTTCCCATGAGTGATATGGGTAGAGACCTCCATCTGGTTAGATCATCTTCTACCTTCTTTAAAAGTGGGATGTGGTTTAATTTAATCAAATCTGCCAGCTTAGGAGAAACATTAATACCTAAATATTTAATATTTCCAGATTGCAATGGAGTGGAAGAATTCTGGAAGGAACAATTAATTGGAAGAACTGTTGATTTTAACCAGTTTATTGAATAATCTGAGACTCTTGAGAAAGAGTTTATTAATGTAATTACCTCAGAGAGAGTGGTTTGTGAATGTTGAAGAAAAAGTAACACATCATCTGCGTAAAGACTAACTTTATGTTCTACATTCTTGCATTTAATGCCTTTAATCACTGTTGCCTGTCTAATTGCTGCTGCTAGTGGCTCAATAAAAATTGCAAACAGTGAGGGGGAGAGGGGGCATCCCTGCCTGGTGCCCCTCTTAAGACAGAAGCTAGAGGACGTTTGGGCATTTGTCCTGACACATGCTGTTGGAGAGTTATATAATATTTTTAACCAGTTTATGAAAGAGTTTCCAAAACCAAATTTGTGTAAAGTTGCAAATAGAAAATTCCAGTTAACCCTATCAAAAGCTTTTTCTGCATCTAGAGACAATATTGTAATTTGAAGGTTTCTATTGCATGAATAGTCTATCAAGTTAAGTAACCTACGAGTATTTGTTGAGGAGTGCCTGCCTTAACCGCCTGTAACACTACATTTGAGCGGGTGGGGTGAAGCATGGGGTCGTTTTTTTTTTTTTTTTTTTTTTTTCACACCCCTGTTCTCTGTTCTCTGTCTGGGGCCGGGGGCTGTGAGGATGAGCTGGCCGCCCGGTCGGGGTCTGGGCTGTTGATTTTCTCTGCTGCTGCGGGGACCGGGGTGGTCTTCCTGTCCCCACGCCGGAGCGAAGGGGGTTCAGCTCCGGGATCGGGCGCTGGCTACCCCTCTGGGGGTGGTGGTGCCTGGATCTAGGAGTATAGAGTGCATATGGGGAGTGTGAGTGTGGGTACTGTGTCCATTTTTGTGTGTCTACATGTGGGGCGAAGGTGTGAATATTTGTTTGCGTGCATGAGGGTGGGAACATATGCTTGTGTATATGTGTGCTTGTCGTCTACGTCTATGTGTCAGGTCGGGCCTTAGACTCCGCCTCACTCATCATCTTAGTCGACCCCCACCCCACCACCATGCCCTGCCGGTGGAGGATGCCGCCGGTGCGTTGGTGATTTCTCGCGCCGGGGCAGGATGCTCGGGCGAGCGCCGGCCCGCTCTCGGCGGTCGATTGGCGGGGCCTGGCCCTACTGGCCTTGCTGGGCCCCGTTTGTGGGGTGGGGGGCCTTTGGGTCTCCGGGCCCAGGGCCTGGTCCGCCCTGGTGTGGTCGGCTGCCGGTGGAGCCTGCGGGCTTGCCGCCACGGCACCCTGGGGCGCCTACACTGTGGCTGTCGGAGGTCCCGCCTTCGGGCTCTCCTCTGCCCTTTTTTGGGTGGAGGCCGCGGTTGTCCCTGCGGTGGTTCTCCTGGGGGTCTCGTGCCCTGGGGGGCCTCCGGATGTTTGGGGCCCGGGTCTGTTCCGTGCCTGCTTCATGCCTTGCGGGATGGGGCTGTTGTTCCCCACACACACTATTAAACATTTACATGGAGGAACCTTATGAACACAAGCGCGCTCACACACACAGGTGTACACTCAAGCATTCACATTGGTGTAAAAACAGGTGCTCACAGACACACATTGTCTTGATCTGCTGTTGCTTCAAAACTTATTTTGTAATATTAGTTATGTGTGCTGCTCAATAACATTTAACATTTAGAATTTATTGTGATTTATACAGATGTTGGTTGTTGCTGCAGTCTCTTTGATGTTGTGTCTTCGGTTGTTTTCTCTTTTTGTCAGCAGGTATTGAAGCAAATTGTCTGTTTTTTTGTTTTTGTTTTTTCTCCCTCTCTCTCTCTATCCCCCATTCTCCTTTTTTCTCTCTCTCTCTTCCCCTTCTTTGTTGACTTTCCCCACAACCTTTTTTTTTTTTTTTTTTTTTTTTTTTTTTCCTATCTTCTTTCTTCTTTCTCTCTCTTGTTTTCTCTGTCCCCTGGTCTTGTCTGTCACAGTGTGGTTAAGTAAAAGGGTATATAAAATTTAATTAATTAATTAATATTAAAAATAAAAATAAAAAAAATAAATAAATAAATATATTTAATTAAAAAAAAAAAGAAAAAAAAAAAAAAGGCTGTGAATGATGATAGTATAGCCATGCATATGTACTGTCATGTGTTATCTGTGCTACTGACAGGCCAAAAAAAAAAAAAAAAAAAAAAAAAAAAAAAAATGAAGTCAATGTTCAGAGATGCATGAAGACTATTCAGAAACATTAATTTTGTCTTCCACAGAAACAAAGAGGTTTGTGATGAATTCTCATTCTTGGTAAACAAAGTTAAGAAATATTGCTGGATATGTACAGATGCATGTTCCTACATTCAGGATTGAACTTCGATCGATACACAATTAAATGTCAAATGACTCGCAACTAGGGATGGGAACCGAGAACCGGTTCTTCTTTAGAACCGGTGCCCAGTGAATCGATTCCTTGGAACCGTTAGCGTACCTGCTTAACGATTCCGCTTATCGGTTCCGCTCGTTGCAAATGTGTCATGACATCACACACGCGCTGCGTTGTTTTGGTTACGCAGCAAACATGTCATCGAGGCAGAAGCGATCTAAAGTGTGGTTATATTTCACTCGAAAAGACACCAATGCGGTCATTTGCAACAGTTGTAAAAGTTTAATTTCGGCAAAGGGGGGAACTACCTCCAATATGCAGAAACATTTGGCCACACAGCACGCAATTCATTTGCAGGACTGTCTCGTGTTTGATACACTACTACTTAGCGACACAGCAACAACAAGTGAGTCAAGCAGCAGCGGAGCTAACGAGACGCCATCTGCTATTAATGCCGAAGGTAACTTGTCTATTTAGTTAATGTGAGCGCCATTTCATTGTGTAAACTTTTACTATACGGATAATAATCTCCATTGTCATTGTCCATCAAATTTAGATGATGATGATGACGGCCATCAGAGTCTGGCTGGCTCAGAGGCTGCAGCAAGTATCTCTCGTCGTGCACCTCTAGCTACTCCGTTTACAGAAGACTTCTTTGTATTTTGTATGTCAGTTGAGTTGAATTTTGTTTCAGGTTGAATATTCCCAAAGGCACAAGCTCTTCCTTGACTGTTTACAGTCTGTGTTTTTAGTTTTTATGGCACTTAAATGGCAGTTTTATTTATTTTTTTGTCTGGACCAATGAATGTGAAAAATTCTATAGGTCCCTGGACTTTACTTTGTAGCTCACCTACTTTTAGGTTTGTTCTGAGGTTGCTACACATAATTTGTGTATACTCTGAGTATGTGCTGTGTTCTTATCAGATATTAAAGTGAGTTAATACAAACAAACAAATTTGTACTTATTCCCTCACCCAATGAGAATCGATAAGAGAATCGATAAGGAATCGGATCGATAAGCAATATCGATAATGGAATCGGAATCGTTAAATTCTTATCAATTCCCATCCCTACTCGCAACATGTTATAATAGCCGGTGATGTTTCTCTTGAGGCGTCTTTTCCCAGCAGTCTCTCCGTCTCGCTCTCAACATCAATAATGGATCTTTAAAGGTCTTCAATCCCTGCTGATATTTAAGCTGTGGTTATAGAGTGAGCGTGGCTGCTTTCATTCTGGACGGCTCATCTGATGTACATTTAAGGTTTTTGCACCAAAAACAATGTTTTCTGCCCCTCTTTGTCTCATACTCTGTAATGATTGGCTGACAACCTTCCTCCGACCCATACGCTGTCACTTTAACCGTACGCTTTCACTTTAAGAACCTTCCTCTGACCCGTACGCTGTCACTTTAACCATACGCTGTCACTTTAAGAACCTTGCTCTGACCCGTACGCTGTCACTTTAACCGTACGCTGTCACTTTAAGAACCTTCCTCTGACCCGTACGCTGTCACTTTAACCGTACGCTGTCACTTTAAGAACCTTCCTCTGACCCGTACGCTGTCACTTTAACCGTACGCCGTCACTTTAAGAACCTTCCTCTGACCCGTACGCTGTCACTTTAACCGTACGCTGTCACTTTAAGAACCTTCCTCTGACCCATACACTTTCACTTTAAGAACCTTCCTCTGACCCGTACGCTGTCACTTTAACCGTACGCTGTCACTTTAAGAACCTTCCTCTGACCCGTACGCTGTCACTTTAACCATACGCTGTCACTTTAAGAACCTTCCTCTAACCCGTACGCTGTCACTTTAAGAACCGTCCTCTGACCCGTACGCTGTCACTTTAACCGTACGCTGTCACTTTAAGAACCTTCTTCTGACCCGTACGCTGTCACTTTAACCGTACGCTGTCACTTTAAGAACCTTCCTCTGACCCATACGCTTTCACTTTAAGAATCTTCCTCTGACCCGTACGCTGTCACTTTAAGAATCTTCCTCTGACCCGTACGCTGCCACTTTAAGAATCTTCCCCTGACACGCACGCTGTCACTTTAAGAACCTTCCTCTGACACGTACGCTGTCACTTTAAGAACCTTCCTCTGACCCATACGCTGTCACATTAAGAACCTTCCTCTGACACGCACGCTGTCACTTTAAGAACCTGCCTCTGACCCGTACGCTGTCACTTTAAGAACCTTCCTCTGACCCATACGCTTTCACTTTAAGAACCTTCCTCTGACCCGTACGCTGTCACTTTAACCGTACGCTGTCACTTTAAGAACCTTCCTCTGACCCGTACGCTGTCACTTTAAGAACCTTCCTCTGACCGTACGCTGTCACTTTAAGAACCTTCCTCCTCTGACCCGTACGCTGTCACTTTAAGAACCTTCCTCCTCTGACCGTACGCTGTCACTTTAAGAACCTTCCTCTGACCCGTACGCTGTCACTTTAACCGTACGCTGTCACTTTAAGAACCTTCCTCTGACCCGTACGCTGTCACTTTAAGAACCTTTCTCTGGACCCGTACGCTGTCACTTTAAGAACCTTCCTCTGACCGTACGCTGTCACTTTAAGAACCTTCCTCCTCTGACCCGTACGCTGTCACTTTAAGAACCTTCCTCCTCTGACCGTACGCTGTCACTTTAAGAACCTTCCTCCTCTGACCCGTACGCTGTCACTTTAAGAACCTGCCTCTGACCCGTACGCTGTCACTTTAAGAACCTTCCTCTGACCCGTACGCTGTCACTTTAACCGTACGCTGTCACTTTAAGAACCTTCCTCTGACCCGTATGCTGTCACTTTAAGAACCTTTCTCTGGACCCGTACGCTGTCACTTTAAGAACCTTCCTCTGACCGTACGCTGTCACTTTAAGAACCTTCCTCCTCTGACCCGTACGCTGTCACTTTAAGAACCTTCCTCCTCTGACCGTACGCTGTCACTTTAAGAACCTTCCTCCTCTGACCCGTACGCTGTCACTTTAAGAACCTTTCTCTGACCGTACGCTGTCACTTTAAGAACCTGCCTCTGACCCGTACGCTGTCACTTTAAGAACCTTCCTCTGACCCGTACGCTGTCACTTTAAGAACCTTCCTCTGACCAGTACGCTGTCACTTTAAGAACCTTCTTCCTCTGACCCGTACGCTGTCACTTTAAGAACCTTCCTCTGACCCATACGCTGTCACTTTAAGAACCTTCCTCTGACCGTACGCTGTCACTTTAAGAACCTTCCTCTGACCCGTATGCTGTCACTTTAAGAACCTTCCTCTGACCGTACGCTGTCACTTTAAGAACCTTCCTCCTCTGACCCGTACGCTGTCACTTTAAGAACCTTCCTCTGACCGTACGCTGTCACTTTAAGAACCTTTCTCTGGACCCATACGCTGTCACTTTAAGAACCTTCCTCTGACCGTATGCTGTCACTTTAAGAACCTTCTTCTGACCGTACGCTGTCACTTTAAGAACCTTCCTCTGATCCGTACGCTGTCACTTTAAGAACCTTCCTCTGACCGTACGCTGTCACTTTAAGAACCTTCCTCCTCTGACCCGTACGCTGTCACTTTAAGAATCTTCCTCTGACCCGTACACTGTCACTTTAAGACACACAACGTCAAAATCTTTTATTTAATAAGAGCAAGAAGCAACCTGTTTCCCATCATATGTCACGATTGTATTTATTTCGTTTTATTACATTATTGTCTTTTGTAATTGTGCTGTGGACACAAGTCTAAACACGCTGTTCTCATAATACTCATGAATCTGATTTGTGATTGCAGGAGACCGACCTGTTAGACCTCTCGCTCATCAAGGATACCAGAAATGGGAGATTTGCCAAGACGCCGAAGGTAATACAGCATTTACATGAGTTTCTGCGTCGATCATTTGTTCCCGCAGGGCTGAGCTTGTGTTTGTAGACTCGGGAGTGATCTCCTGAGGACGGAAGAACACAAGTCCAGTAATTCTGCTAATGTAACAACACTGTACTTGATAACATCAGTCAGCTCGCCTAATAATGTATTACAGTACGACGAAATATGATATCAAACACCACAGCCTCTTTTTGTTTTCATGTAAACATATTAATAGCCACAAAAATGTAGTTCAGGGAATGTACTGTACATACATTAGAGTGAAACGAAATATATCAAACAGCGTTGCCTCTTTTCTGTTTCATTTAAAATATTAATAACCACAAAAATGTGGTTCATGCAACGCGTAGACGCATTACAATAAAACGAAATGATATCAAAACTGCCTTTTCATTTTCTTCAAAATATAAAACACAACCCTCTTCGTTTTCAATATATTGTGGCGGGAGGAGCAAACGACAGACACAGTGGGCGTGGCGTCAGGCCTCGGAGAGGCTTTTATTCAACAGAAATAATAAAATAAAGTAGTGATCGACCGATATTGATTTTTTAGAACCGATACCGATACCGATAATTTGTTTGTTTATGTGCCCGATAACCGATATGCAGAACCGATATTTATTTACTGTTATACTTGTGTTTTTGACACAATGATTACAACACCACTGAACTGAACAAACCATTTTATTTATAACAATCACTCCCTCCTTGCATAGAAAACAAAACAAATCTTATTTATACACCAATAAATAGAGGGGTCTGAGAGTACAAAAAATAAAAAGTGGACTGTTACTAAACAGTTTTTGTTTAAAAATAAAATCTTCGATGAGGTAAAAAAAACAAACAGGTAAAATAAATAAAGCACATAAAAGTAATTCTCACCAATTAAAAAATAAATAAAACTTGTGGCGGCAGGTGACGTCACGTTAATTTGCATGTCATTGTGTCAAGTTTGCGTTCAGACGAGTTTTGGCACTTAAGATCTGTTCTAAATGTCACATACTGTAATTAATACAACAATGCCAATAAAGCTGTTCACATTATACTTTCTGTTGTCATACATTAAACAAGTATAAATAGTAAACAGGAACCATTAATTTTACATGTTAACCAGGAATCACTCTCTCTATAGCCTACTCCTTAAATCCTGATTTATAATCGCAACATCGTCTGATAAAATCAATATACATCTAACTTACACTAAAAAGCGACTATATGCGGTGGTTTTGGCTGTATTACTGTTTTGTCTCATTCAGCGCACTGTCTGCGTCTGAGTAACAAGCTATGCGCATATTAACAGACGAATTATGTTCATATTTAAAAGTCCAAACAGTCAGTAAGCGACAGGTGCTTGGAAACGCTGTTTTGTAAATGATTTACTGACGATTTTGCTGCGTTACGGCCAACTGAATGCGCTGCTTCACTGCCGCTCACTGCACAGAATAGACGCAGAGAGAGGCGACACTGCGCCGGGAGAGTCAGATCTCGCACTCGCGGGGCAGTAACGTTACTGGAGACAAATTCCAATTGAACGATAGCTAAGGTTTTTTCAAAAAAAGTCGCTAGGTTTGTCAGTATGTACCTGTTGTGGGAAAAAAGCCGCCAAAAGGGTCTGAAAGTTGCTAAATACTGAAAGTCGCGCTCTTGTGTGTGAGAGGCGGGAGCTGATGGCAGCGGGCGGTGGATATTGTTGCAGCCCGACACAAGTAAAGAGAGAGAGATCGTCTGAGGGAGTGTCTACAGTTCCTGAGCACACAGAACGAGCAGTGTGTGGGGAGATTTTCAACCAGTTAATCGATCGCGGATGGTTTCATTATCTCGGGCGGATAAAAATAAATAAAAAGTGTAAGATAATAATAGTAATAAAAACAAAAATGTGTCACCAAATATACTTGGGCGGCCGTTAATATACCTGGGCGGCCCGCCCAGGTAAAGTCTATGTGTGGGAAACACTGGAGTTGTGTTTACTAGGATGTTTATTAGGGAATTGATGGTTATATAGTACATGTTTATATAATTACGGTGTTTTAATCGTGAATATTTTTAAAAGTTACATGCGGTGGCCGTGCTGTAGCATTTCCTGAGCATCAACCCACTGAGTGAACAGCAATATGAAGCGGCTTCACGAGACTAATGATGAGCAAATATACAACAGAGAGAGAATTTAATTCAGCGCTTTTACTTCCAACTTGCGCTCATTCATGGCTGTATTATTTAATTCATGCAAAGTTACGTCTTTATTGGGACAGGACTTGACGGATTATCTTACGTGACTCGTCTATTTCTTAGAGCCAAGCTGCATAAACTACATATCAAGCATATGTATCACATCTAATTTGTGCATTAATGGCTGTTATGTTAAATAAAATGTACTAATTACAGCAAAGCAAGTAATACTTTACCTGTGCACGCCGTTGTGTCCTCTCCCCTCAGATGCGCTGTAATGGCGATCATGCGTGCAATTCTTAAAACGCCCACAAGATGGCGGCATTTATCGGAAAATCCGATATTACAAAACCGATATCCGATTATGGAAAAATGCTTAAATATCGGGAAAAATATCGGTAAATCGATATATCGGTCGATCTCTAAAATAAAGTGTCCAAAGGGGATGAAGTGTCCAAAATAAACAGGGGATCTGGTGTCCTCGTCGTGCTGCGCGGGTTGTGAAGGAGGGGCAGTGTTCTGGAAGGAAGGGTCCAGGTAAGGGGCGGAGTCCGGCGGCTGCACGGGCTCCCCTCTCGGGTCCGGAGCGCGAGGGGCGGCGGCTTCTCCTAGCGGCTTCATCCTCCTTCGGCCCACGGCCCCTCCGGGGACTATACGGCCCGGCATCCTGGCCCGTCAGCCGTGTAACGGGTGCGGCACTTGCTCTCTCCACGCTCCCTTCCTGGACCCACGAGGACACCAGCGTGCATGCACGGGGAAGAGACCGGTCTCCAGAGGAGAGGCGCAGCCGGCATATAACAGCGGCGGTGATGAGGCTCCATTCACTTCAGGTGTGCCTCATCACACACCGCCAGACCTGGCTGTTTCAGCGCCCCTCCTCTCTCACACACCCACTCCCGTCGGGAGCCTGGTGAAGGGCGGCGATTAAGGGACGGGGAGATGCTGATAATTAGGGGGAGGCAGCCGACTCGTCACAATATAAACATTAATATGTGGTTTAGGTAATATGTGCACATATACTCTGATTCACTGTATGTGTAATAAAATTAAATATGACAAGCACAACTCTGCCTTTTTAATGAACAATAATAGCCATTATAAAAGTAAAGTAGCCTATAAGAGACTTATGTAATAGGAAATAAAGACAAAAGCAAACAATTCAGTCACGTTAACAATGTAAGCGCTGTATTACGATTAATAAATAATTTATGAAACATTTGTGCTCAGCCAAAATGATATGAACTGGAAGAAATAATAGATTCATGAGAGCAAAGATTGCCTGTTAGATTTACCCAAAGTGAATTTGACCTCATGTTTAATCACTACAGAGACATCAGAGCCGGCGGTAGATGTCAGAAGCACTAGCCGCGGTGAGGGTGCTCTCACTGGGGTACATGAGCACTGAGCGTCCGCTGATCGCCTGGAACTCACGGCTCTTTATAAATAAACCTAAGATTTGAGTTTTAAAGGGATAGTTCACACAAAAATGAAAATTCTGTCATCATTCACTCACCCTCAAGTAGTTCCAAACCTGTATGAATGTGTTTGTTCTGAACACAAAGGAAGATATTCTGAAGAATGAGGGAAACAGTATTTTTTCTCCTACTATTGAAGTCAATGGTGCCCCAAAACAGCCTGATTACAAACATTCTTCAAAATATCTTCCTTTGTGTTCAGAACAAACACATTCATACAGGTTTGGATCTACTTGAGGATGAGTAAATGATGACAGACTGTTCATTTTTGGGTGTACTGTCCCTTTAAATAACTACATTCTCGCCTGAAATACTCTTAGAATGGCATTTCATGACACAATAACAGTAATATTTTAGAAAATTTAGCGGTTTCCCTCTCCGCCATTGAAGCTAGCTGATTGGTGATTGCATTACAAAACCTCTTTCTATTAAAGCTATTTGGAATAGGGAACTATCTGACCTTAATTTATCTGTCGACTGGGAGAGAGTGTGGTCTAATCTCAGCTTAACATCTAAAAATCTGGCTCATCGTCTTATTCAAAGTCATTCATAGAGCATACATAACTCCTTACAAAAGATTTAAAATGAAACTGCAGTCAAATTTGGACTGCCATATATGTAACACTACATCATCAGGCACTTTTCTTCATATGTTTTGGAAAAGTCCTGGCGTCATCAGTCTATGGACACATGTTAACCTGGTTTTGTCATCATTACTGAGAATTGATTGGTTTGTTCACCCAAGTTTGTGTCTTCTTAATGATGATTCAGGTCTCTGTATTAGTTCGATGCAAAAGAGAATGTTGTTTGCTGGTTTTACAGCTGTGAAGAATACAATAATCCAGAACTGGTTTACACCGCACATGTGTAGAAAAACATATTGGATCCGTAGCCTCCTGCAAATAGTGACGTGTGAATGTACAACAGCATGAATCAATGGAGCCAAGCATTCGACCATTGATGCTTGCAGTGTTTTTTGTTTGATATACGTGATTATATAAAGGAGTGACTTTTGTGCTTTTATTGTCCTTCCCTCTCTCCCTCCCTTTTGACTGGACTTTGAGATGTTGAGTATGTGTCTGTTGTTTTGTGTTGCTATATTTTGGATGTTATGTTATGTGCGAAATGCATTCTGGGATACCTGGCTGCCTCAAGTTGGCACAAGTCACCTCTGGATGCATCCTTGATAAAAGGGGCGGAGCAAGGACACATCCGGGGATTTTAACTGTACTTGGCTAGATGTGAACTTTTGAGTTGGAACAGTACTTGGCCGACGACTGATGACGTTTCACAAGAGCACAAGTACAGACAAGAACGCATATTGAGAAACAACCCATGTCTGTGAGAAGCTTTTAGATGATTGCACTTTGAAAGTGTAAAGAGCCGATGGTTTCCGGTTCCCAGAGTTCATTAGTGCTGATGTGAGAATAGCGTCGCTGTAGAGCGCGGCGGTCTGAGACGTCTTGAGATGTGAAGAGCATCACGAGAGCTGCTGAGGACTGATGTAGAGGTCTTCACGGGTCCAGTTGGATCCGAAAACACGAGCGGGTTCGGTTCCAAAACTTCTACGAGTGCCTCGGACACAGGTCGGGTTCGGTATTAGCAGCCTCGGGTCTCGGGTAATTAAAATAAATGTGCTTTTCCCAAATGGACCCGATAAGACCCGAATACTTTTAAACTTTCCCGGATGCGTAGCCTACTTGTGCGTTCATGTTAAGTTCATTTTTGAGAAACGCACGTAAACAAGGAACACGTTTATAACCATCTTATAGATATGATCCATCATTACGCTGCATGTCAAAGCAAGGCTTTTCTTTATGTGTGCAGAAGCCCTTCACCGGAGACGAGGTAAATAACGTTGCAGACAAAACTAGCAAATCCATGATTTATTAACCTATCGATTTAATTTTGTATAAAACTATCACGTTTATATTTAAAATCCACTGGTTACAATTAAAAGCCAAACTCAGAAATAACATGTAATAACATGTATCCTTCAGGCAGGCACAAATATAAAGTAATAGGCTAATAAGTGAATAAACTGAATGAAAGTATCAGCAGGACCCCGGGATTTTTCCGGACCAATGCGGGGGTGCAGGCTGTGCACACGTCTATGCCGTTTACATTCGGGTCCAGTCGGGTTCGAAAATAAATGCGGTCGGGTCGGGTCGGACTCGGGTCTAATTTCATCGGGTCTGTCTCGGGTCGGGTTTATCTTTTTTTATTATTATTTATGCACGTCGGGTTCGGGTAAGAAGTGATTCGGGTCGATTCGGGTCAGGCACGGATTTTAGGACCCGAGAAGACCTCTATACTGATCAGATTATTCTGTTTACAGAGCAGCGGTGGCGTAGGCCACTTCAACAGTCACTGCTCAGAATATGGAAAAACGCTGTTTCCCACGTCATGATAGTGGCCTTAAAGCAGGGTCAAAGACTGATGGCTGGAGAGAGAGAGCCGTGTGTGTGCTTCACATCGTCTCAATGAAAGCATTTAGTCACACAGCATCTATGAACACCCTTACCAAAAAGTAGCATACTTCAAGCTTATTTTATTAAGTATACTTAAGCAAAGCTCATGTATATGTTAAGTAGTAAGTGTACAAATATCAGTGCACTAGTAAGTGTACTATTTCAATACTCCTTGAGACTAAACTGCCCCACTTTCTAGTATATAACAGTATCATAACAGTAGTAAACGTTGAGTACACAACTAGTTAACATCAATGTTTGTAGCTTGTACTGCAACTATACTAAAAGTGAACTACTGATAGTTTACTAATTAAATACTTGTATAGCATTTTTAGTACACTTTGAAGTATAGTCTACTAGTTTAGTAGTTTTATACTGCAAGTATACTCTTTAAGTGAACTTTACATCATACTTTAACTATGTCCATATTTAGGTATTAATGTGTATATATGAATATAGTATATAAATGAATATAGTGA
>CM049855.1:392334-402334 GCA_027422415.1 Schizothorax lantsangensis
CAAAAAATGCTTTGCTTACTTAGATTTTTTGTCTTGTTTTCAGCCAAAATATCTAAAAAATCAAGAAGGATTTTCTAGACAAGTAAAAACTATGGTCTTGTTTTCAGAAAAAAAGTAGTCAAAATTAAGTGAGTTTATGCTTGAAACAAGCAAAATAATCTACCAATGGGGTAAGAAAAATAATAATCTTATGTCAAACAGTAAACAAGATTATTTTTCTTACCCCATTGGTAGTGTTACAGCGCGAACGAGACGTGAGACATGCGGATCCATATGCAAGGCTTTATTTTGAGACATGGTCAAAACACAGGCAGGGTCGGACAGTGGCAAACAGGTATAACACAGACAAGGCAGAGAGTAATCCTAGGGCAAGCGTGGGTCGACGATCGGCAAACAATATCCAACAGAGGCAAGGCAAAGAGAGATAATCCAGGTACACAGCAATAATCCAAACGAGGTGCAAACAGAGTCCGAACGGTAAGGCAAAGGGTTAATCCAGGAAACACGGGCAGATGTCAAACACGGGAAAACTAACAATGCAAGACTATAATTACTGAGAGGGCTCCGTAAGGTAGCTGTCACTATGAGAGTGATAAACACAATACAATACTCGGCAGAGAGCAAGAGGAAGTCCAAGGCTTATAAAGTGTGTGTGATTGGGCGATAGTGATTGTGTGAGAGTTCTCAGGTGTGAGCGTGATCAGTGTAATCAGCTGTGTGACATCAGTGCCAATGGATGATGGGAATTGTATTTTGTGATGGTGTGCAACAGTTCGTGTAGTGCAAGAGTCAATGTGGTGAGTGAGTGACCTCTGGTGGTGAATGAACGGAAGTGCATGGACAGGATTCGTGACTTTTTGCTTGTTTCAAGCAAAAACTCACTTAATTTTGACTATTTTGGCTGGAAACAAGACAAAAAATCTAAGTAAGAAAAGCATTTTTTGCAGTGTAAACATCATCTCCTCATTTAGTCTTTTAGTTTTGTTAACTCGTCTTTTTCTCGCCGTGATACGAGGCACTTAATTTATGCTAAAACTGTCCCCTTCTGGTCGTTACAGACCGCCATGATGCAGATTACATGGATTCATTTGTACCTACTGTATATTTATTTTGATCATTTATTAATTTGCATGGAAATCCTCTGTGAAGTGCCAAGTTTTTGTGTCTACTGAGGTTATTTTGTGAGGTATTGAACGTGATGTGTAATTCAATTCAAGTTTATTGCAAAGCAGCTTTACAGAAAATGTTAAGTTTCTACATTATATTTAGGAGCATTAGTGCTGACTATGGCAGTAATGTACAGTAAAAATTAGGGCTGAACGATTTTGGAAAATAATCGAATTGCTGCGATTTAATATGCGATTATTTTTTAAAGCTCTTTATATTCTGTATTATTCAACAAAGACGAGCAATAAATCATTGTATAGTATGCAGTGTTGGGCACGTTACTTTACAAAAGTAATTAGTTATATTACTAGTTACTTCTCACAAATAGTAGCTGAGTTACATCATTATAAAAGTAACTAATTACCAGAGAAAGTAACTATTGTTACTTTAAAAAAAAAAAATCAAATATGTCAAATAACTTGGATGTCCCCAATATTAAATGTTAAATGAAATGGACACTAAATATAATACATTATTATTATAAAACATTGTACAGTAATCTACACTATTGTAATGTTTGTGTGGGACAATGTGAGAGACACCTATCAAATTATATTGATTATTGTAAATATGATCAACCCTCTATTGACACCTTGGCAATATAATATAATAATATTAATTATCTGATATACTATATATATATATAAAGCTTATGTTTGTAAAATGGCACAGTTTTTTTAAATATCTCACTTAGCATCAGTCAGTCAAACATTATAATATGATATTATGATAATTTAGCATCAAATTTTAGCATTATGTGATGATAGAACTTTAGTAATTAGAATAACCAAGTATGAATTCATATTTGTCATGTTGACTGAACTTAGGACTGGTGCTTAAGATATTGTTTGTCATTTAGTGTTGTAACTACAAATAATACTGATAAGATAACAAAACTACTACGAATTCTACTACTAATGACAATATGAAATGCCTAAGGGTTAATGAGCTGCTGGGTTCATGAATATTAATCAGGTTGTCTGCGTTCGTTCGAACTGATTCGCTGAAATCAAAACAGGGAGGATAATAGGTGAACGCCGGCCAATGAGATTGCCGTTTGCGCATTAGCTCCGCCCACTAGCAGAGAACCCGGCAGTGAAGCTGAAGAGCTCCAAAGGAACTCGGTTATTTTGACACGAAAACACAACAAAGGATATCGTTTACATGTAGCGCGTCAATTCTGCATGTTATGAAAGACCCGCGGCAAACTGCAGACTTGGCAACATAGCGTGCCAACGTGATGCTTCCTCTGAAGACTGCTTAGATGTGTTTGACCTGAAGCAGCGCTGCTGGACCGATCGCTGTGTGTGTCATCAAAGTACTGTGAGAGCTATAAGAGAGCGTCTCCTTATGCTTTCTCTCGCCGTACTTTGATGTCATACGATCGATCTTCAAGTCAAACACACCGCTTTACTCTCGCGTGTCACGTGACCGAGTGTAATCGCAGCCTCTGCGGTTGAAAAATCGCGTTTTTTCATATCGCGATATTATCGCAAATGCAATTAATCGTTCAGCCCTAGTAAAAATCATGCTGTTAGTTACAAATGACATGTAATCAAACAGACGGTGAACACTATTAACAGCAATGATTATATGTTGCGATCAAACACTTATAGCAAAATTTGGTAGTTTTGTATGTTTCATCTGAGGTCCTCTGAGGGGTCGGCATCATCTCTTCTCAGGTGTTCGGTCATCTCAGATCTCCGTAAGGATTGGATCCAGACTGAAGCTTGTGTAATTCCTCGGGATGTCAATCCTGTGACAGAAACAGAGAAACAAACAGAGACGAAATTAGCGTAGCTGTTGTTCCATCCAAGCAAAGATGATGTGTTCAACCCAAGCTAAAGCATAATAATGTGTTTGATCAGATATAACTGCAGTACAGGATTATGTGAATGCTTGGCTAAAGAGATGTGTGTTTAATCTAGATTTAAACAGAGAGAGTGTGTCTGAACCCTGAACGTTATCAGGAAGACTATTCCAGAGTTTGGGAGCCAAATATCTCCTTTAGTGGACTTTCTATTCTAGGTACTACCAAGAGTCCAGAGTTTTGCGACCTTAGGGAGTGTGATGGATTGTAGCGAGATAGAAGACTAGTTAGGTACGCAGGAGCTAAACCATTTAGGGCCTTATAGGTAAGTAATAATATTTTGTAACTGATACGGAGCTTAATAGGTAGCCAGTGCAGAGACTGTAAAATTGGGGTAATATGTAATATGGGGTAAGGACTCTAGCCGCTGTCTATCTGTAGCTTGTTTATTGAAGATGCAGGACAAGCAGCTAGCAGTGCATTACAATAGTCCAGTCTAGAGGTCATGAATGCATGCTTTTCTGCATCAGAAACAGGGAACATGTTCCGTAGCTTGGCAATGTTTCTAAGATGGAACAATGCTGTTTTTGTAACATTGGAAATATGATTTTCAAAAGACAAGTTGCTGTCTAATATAACACCTAGATTTGTGACTGTAGAATGTAGCATTGAAGCTGAATGAATGTAAATATAAGACAGCTTCTCTAAAAAGCTTTTAAACGTGTTGTTTATACTATAAATGTGGCGGTGTGTAAAAGTGCAAGCTTCTGTTGCTATAGCTACCGTCCTGAGCTTAAAGCCCTGCTGTATTTCTAAAGGCCTGGCCAGCGTTTGTCAGTTTTACTGCAGGTTCCCAGCCTCTTTCGTTCTGGGTCCCTTTCTAACACAAAGCACAATGGGAGACGTGCCGAGGCACCGATCCACCGCAGGAGACGGGAACATCGAGTTCTTCTTTTGCTCTGCATCTTCTTGTACCTTCTGCTTCCTAGCAGCGCTTCGTGTTTCCGTCTCGGGCAGATTGTGCTTTTCTTTGGAAACTCAACAGAGCTTCGTTTGTTTGCCGTTGTTGTTGTGTGATGAAGTTGCACGAAGTGATTTGACTGCGGGTTTGTGGTGTGAAGCGTGATATAAATTTAACCCATAAGCCCATAGACTGTTTAGAGCATAGAAAATATGCATAGAAGTGTGAAACAGAGCAGAACAGTATAGAGTTAATTGTGTGTTCACATATATGTGTATTAATCAACATTTGAGAAGCTTTCTTCAGGACCGGTTAGGGTTAGGGTTAACCCTTAGTATTAAGATGTCTTCCATAATTTAAAATAAATACACTAAAATCTATTTGAAATACATTTATTTTATGCTAAGTATACTGTAGATACATTTACATATTTATGTGCTTAAGGCGAGACACTGCAGGTGAATAGGGTAAAAACAATAACTAATAGTTATCGCCTTACTTACCCAGCTGATTGATTACATTGATAATTGCAAAATGTTTTGTATTACAAGTTTTATAAATTGTTAGGTTTAGATATGCAAATGAGTCATTATTTAATGAAATATGCGCTAATTTGCATAACCTTCTAGTAGGGATGTTCACTTTAACCGTTAACCGACCGATAAGAATTTTGACCGATTAATACAATCAGTTAAACGGTTTAAAGTCACTTATTATTATTTTTTTTTCAGTAATTTATCAAAATATTTTAAAAGGTTTGCTGCATGGTTCAAATAAGCTACGCGTATACAAAAAAATAAATAAATAAAAAGTTTTTTTAGAGAGAGAAAAACATAAGTTGCCTATAAGTCGCATTTTATTATTTAATTCAGAAATAGCCGACGCGAATTACAAACATTATAATAAACACTGTAAACATAGCAAGGCTATTTTAGTTCCCCTCTCTCCTCAACAAATCCTTTCAATTAACACTAGGCTATTTAGAAAAGAACAATAATTAAAAATATAAGAAGCTATAGCTAGGCTTTTATAAACGACAAACCAAAACGAATTAATTTAGGCTAAAACGAAACTGAAACCAATTTTTGATCTCTCTTTCAACACAATCAAATGTTTCCGTATTCGCGATGTATTTGAATGCCAAAATAGCCTATTATTTACCTTTTATGTAGCTACTTCACTGGCGTTCCAATATCCACATAAAACTAAATGTAACGGCGGTACGGTGATAACGCTTAACGGCACAGATTTTACTACATATTTAAACTGAGCAGTGTGTTTTTCCATATGTTTGACTGATTGTTTTTTATAATGATAACGAACAGGCTGCATTGTGAAGGTAGAAAGCTTAACTGTGTGCGGCGCTGGAGCAATCACTTGACTTTTTTCCCCTTCTAACAGTGGAAGCAAATACTCTTTTAGTCATGAAGATAATTGGAATTGTAAAAGGTTTGCTTTTATTTGTGTGCATTCACAACAAAAACAAATGGTTGCGATATTGTAAAATAAGCCTAAAAAATAGGATGCCGATTTCTGCCGTCTGCTTTCCTTTCGCGCAGCACAAAAATGAACCGAAAATCTGCATAGGCTACTTTTTCTTTCGTTTTCTTAAATTATTATTTAAGTGAAAATATATTTCTCGTATAGGCCTATTTATTCGTTATAATATATATATATATATATAGAGAGAGAGAGAGCGCGCGCGCCTAGCTTTATTGTGTTTTTCTCCGCTCGCAGAAGCGCTGCAGGTGATGTGATAGCTATGATGATCATGTGAATACTCATCTTCTGTTTGTTGCTTTTTGCGCATGTAAAATTAATCCCCGGAAAACAAATGTTAGTATTTTTATCGGGGCGCAGACACTTATTCTTTCTAATTTAATTCAGGTCTAATTTAAAATAATCTTGTCGGTTAACGGTTAATAATCGGTTAACGAGCGTCGGTTGGGAAAAATAACCGAAATGAACATCCCTACTTTCTAGTACAGAAATCTAAACACTGGACGATGTCAGTTTCAAAATTATTGTTTAATTTTTTTGACACATTAGAGTCAAAAGCTTTTACAGATGGATCTCATTTTTGTCTCTCCATAATTCAGAAAATGCTTAGAACGGACAGAAAACACTATATTTTTGGGATTAAAATGTTGTATATAATCAAGTATATTATATATGAACAAATCCCTCTGTAAAAACCTCCAGGATATAGACTATAGGAATAAAAATGTAAAGTTTAGTGTGTGTAAAGTGAATATTTATGGCTCAGTGTAGGAGAAAAAACTCATTTTGAGAAAACAGCCTTTAAAAATATGTATTGTAATTGAAATCTATTGACACAAATGCTATTAAAGAAACACTTAACAGTGTCTTTTGGATGTTTTCTGTCCACTAGTCTGAAAAAACACTTTATGAAAAACTAAAAAGCCCAAAATGTCAAACTTGACAGATGTGTGTTTTTGCCGTCAGTGCCTCCCATTAATAAAAATACCCTGACATTGTTCTTTTAGTATACTAAACTGGTATACTGAAAGTGTACTAAATTGGAACAACTAATTTTATGCTTAATGCACTTAAATTGTGCAGAAGTAGTACTGAAGTCCGACTAAAGATAGACTAAAGTATATTTGATTGTGCTAAAGTGGAAATATTGCAAATATTTTGCATTTTAAAGACTGATGTTCAAAGATCATACAATCTTTATCATATATGTGTCCCTGGAGCACAAAAGCAGTCATAAGTAACACAGGTATATTTGTAGCAATAGACAACAATACATTGTATGAGTCAAAATTATCCATTTTTCTTTTATGACAAAAATCATTAGGATATTAAGATCATGTTCCATGTAAGTTTCTTACCGTAAATATATCAAAACTTAATTTTTGATTAGTAATATGCATTGCTAAGAACTTCATTTGAACGACTTTAAAGGTGATTTTCTCAATATTTAGATTTTTTTGCACTCTCAGATTCCAGATTTACAAATATTGTCCTATCATAACAAACCATACATCAATGGAAATATTATTTATTCAGCTTTCAGATGATGCATAAATCTCAATTTTGAAAAATTGACTCTTATGACTGGTTTTGTGCTCCAGGGTCACATTTGTTCAATGTGTTCAAAATACATTGCTGTGAAACTGCTCTATTTTCTGCTGTATTCAGTGTATTGTCTTTCTTTCTCAGTGTATAGCCGCGTTCTGTCCAGATGATGTTAGTTTGTTTCACACAGATCCACACAGTATAATAATGAAGTATGAAACTCTGCTGATACGTGTTTAAAGGTTTTTATAAAAACAGTGACTTCAGTAAATGTGGGTATTTTGTGTAGTTGATGTACATTATAGATTCAACAGCAATAGGAACTGAACATTAATGTGCTTTAGTGTGTTGTTATACAGGGAACGACAGATAGAAACAAAGTACATATTTACCCTAATAACAAACTCTTCTGTCTCTTTATCTCAGACAGTAAATGTGATTTACTTTGGCAGAATGGAGCGCAGTGTTGTGATAAATGTCCGGCCCGCGCGTGTGTTTCCGTGTCTGTTTCTTGTTTTAGCATGTTGATGGTGAGTACTGTATAAACTCCAGCTGTGTCCAGAATCATTCATAATGCTGGATCGGTCAGGATTCTGCGACTCGTCTCCTGTTCTTGTGTGAAGACGCAGTCGACCGTCGAAGCTGCTGCGTTAAACGATGTTCCTGCCATCAGCTGAATTATAAAAAAAATGCTGGACTCCCATCATTGTGATCGTTTGTGGCTGTTCATATTTCTGTTCCTTAAATTATTCATCAAATACCTATGATTATATATTAATGGTGTACAGCTGGTCTGTAAAATCAGTGCAGAAAATTGTCAGCCGGGTGTTTGAGACAGATGGACAGATGGACAGACAGATAGACGGACAGACAGACAGACAGACAGACAGACAGGCGATAGACAGACAGACAGACAGACAGACAGACAGACAGGCGATAGACAGACAGACAGACAGACAGACAGACAGATAGACAGACAGACAGACAGACAGACAGACAGACAGACAGACAGACAGACAAACAGACAGACGATAGACAGACAGACAGACAGACAGGCGATAGACAGACAGACAGATGGACAGACAGACAGATTGACAGACAGACGGACGATAGACAGACAGACAGACAGACAGACAGACAGATAGACAGACAGACAGACAGACAGACAGACAGACAGACAGACAAACAGAACAGTAATTTCATAAAAAGCATCAAGCACATTTGGAGTCTGTATTCTTCATTAAAACAATCTGAATGTTTAATTGGCTGTGAAAATGAGAAAACGTGTCCAAGGACAAGTTTAAGTTGACGTCGAACTTCAGATATTTCTTCTTTAAGCATAAACTCACTTCATTTCTCAGAAAACAAGACTTCTTCTTTCATGTCATTTTGTTTCTCAAGTGAATGCATGTGACTCTCCTCACAGTTACAGCTGCTTCTGCTCTGAACGAACCTTCTGGAGGGTTTTGCTCTAATACAGAGTCACAGAGACTCACATTATATCAGCTCAGCCTGCTCACATTGTGCTGATTAAGACATGAAGGATTTTATGTCAGTCTTGATGAGTTGAGCTCATCGTTTTATTTGACTGGACACAAGACCTGTGTCAGATATTACCAATTCTGCATGCTACAGGAGAAATACAACTGATTATTTAGATGAAAGAGGTGACTTTTATTAAAAATAGTAGTTTGTTAAAGCCCTCAGGACTATGACTCCAGCATATAAGTGTTAAACGGTTAAAGCTGGGTGTGTGTTTGAGCTCCTAGGAATGATTCCTCAGATCATGAGTGTTGTTGAGGAGTCAGATGCATCATTTTAACTAGAAAACATGAAAAACCCCACAGAACCTCAGAAACATGCACAGACCAGAAGATACTGAGACTCCTGAACAGCAGACCGGAGGAAAACACCCACAACACTCCATATGTGACCTGTCCATTTTCACATTCTCCATTAAATAACCTTCAAAATGATGTATGATTGGTTGGAATCGGATGAAAAATGACCCGTTTGAAGTCAGTTTTCTGAAGGTTCCAAAGCAAAATCACCTAGCAACGTTACATATTTTCCTCCAGTTATATTTTAATAATAATAATAGCTATAGTAATAATCACATTATATCTATTTTTTTTATTGTATCTGTTATTATAAATAAGAACAGATGCAAAAAACAGTATACAAATATAAGAAACAAATAATACGTTTTTGTGCTCGTTACATATAAATTGATTATTAAAACTCCAAAAGCAGTTCAATCAAGTGCCGCGAGTGATTCCCTCTTTTCTATTATTGTTAGATTAACAATAATGCGACATTAATGCACGGATCTAATATAATGTTATATATCAGGGCCTGTATTTATCAAGCTTCTCAAAGTGCCATTTTAGTCTTAAGTGCTGTTAATTCATTAAATTTACTCCTGCTTCCAAACTTAAGTATAAAAGCAAGTTATCAAATTTCTTAAAGCTAAGAAGCACTCTTACTCTCGCAGTTATTTAATCGCGATTAATCGCATCCAAAATAAAAGTTTTTGTTTATATAATATATGTGTGTGTACTGTGTATATTTATGTATATATAAAGACACACACATACAGTATATATTTTGAAAATATTTACATGTGTATATATATATATATTTATATTCATATAATTTATATTATATATAAATATATTAAATATATAAACATAACATATTTTTCTTAAATATATACATGCATGTGTGTGTGTATTTATATATACATAATAAATATACACAGTACACACACATATATTATATAAACAAAAACTTTTATTTTGGATGCCCAGCACTAAATTATATATTATAATTATATATTATGGGAGTTTTTTTTAAAGTGCATAATACTGGCGCTAGACTGAAGTCAGTGATGATAATGTAAATGTTCTTTGCTCGCTGTAGCTGCTTTTTGAATAACTGAGGAAATTATAATTAGTAACTTACAATGTTTCTATTAAATTGTTATCATGTTAAATACAAATTCAGTCATATTAAAA
>CM049855.1:407334-412334 GCA_027422415.1 Schizothorax lantsangensis
ATAACTATTGTCTGTAAACTTTCGGATACTTAAACACTTATTTTAAATAAGTAATTGTTTTAAAAAGTAGCCTGCTTATATAAAAACAAAATTGTCAATTTTGCACAAAATAAATTTCAACTTGCAAATCGGGCTTAAATCGGGGTTAAAATCCTGTAGTGTGAACTAGCCTTTAGTGTCCAATCCAGCGCCACATGCTTTCACAGATTCATGGCATTGTTTCCTCAACACTTTTTGACCAGCGTTCAAGCGCACGATGCGTCTGCTGTGTTTTCTCCAGGAGGTCAAGCAGCGAGAGCTTCTGGATGCGGGGACTCTGGAGGGGAAGCTGGAGAACAGGACACTCACGGTGGTCAGCGGTGCAGACATGGTCAACATCACCTGCCTGAACTTTACAGCCTTCAATGAAGAGGTGGCCAAGGTAACGTGTTCCTGTGGCTCAGTGGTAGAGCATTGCGTTAGCAGCGCAAAAGGTCGTGGGTTCAATTCCCAGGGAACACACGTACTGATAAAAATAAAATGTATAGCCTGAATGCTTTGGATAAAAGCGTCTGCTAAATGCATAAATGTAAATGTAACATCTGCTCTGATATGATACAAGATATGAAATCATGTGCTTGGCCCGTGATTGATGGGTCCCGACCAGTGTTGGGTGTAACGCGTTACTGTAATTAAATTACGTATCCACTGAAAAAGTAAAGTAAGGGATTACTGGTAATTTAATTACAGTTACTTATAGTACTTGCGTTACATACTGTAAATACAGTTCTAAAATCAATATTGAATCAATATTGTTCACTTTCAGATTTTCATGATTCCCAGAGAAACCTTAAATACTCCGATACAGATAAGACTTTCTGCCGTCTAGGTCTCCGTGAGCAACTTTCTACATACTTGACACAGAGACATGAGAAATATGTCTATAGAAAGCTTGAAGTGTCTACTTTTAAATGAACGAATTCAAATCGTAAAACGAATAGTCTTTGATTATGCCATCCGTATGAAACTAAAGCGAGGTACAGTCTTTCCCATATCTGAGCTTATTATATGCAGTCTTGAATGCAAACGCCCTCAGCTAGATACAAAAAAATAGATTAAGGACAAAAACAAAACAAGATTCATCTAATTTTCATAGTTTTTGAAAGACTACCTGCTATGAGGAATAAACCAGAATTTACCTCAGAAGAACAGCATGATCTGACGTGGCTTTATTCAGAGGAGGAGATCATTCCTGTAATTTATTCTTACCTACATTAGTTAACGTGTTATTTTTATATAAACCTGTACGGATTTTACTAGTTGGGCTTTTCCTGAACATCTTGCCAAACTTAACTTTTCTTAAGCTTTTTTGTTATTCAGAGTATTTCTATTTGTTAACCAAAAAAGGTTACATTTTTTATAAAAATGTTTAAGTATTACAGTTGTTTTAAAGCTAAAAGGCGAAACTATTCTGTTTGACTCAAATTGAAAGAATAAAGAGTTTAATTTCTATTAAGGTTTATAGGGATTTTAAGATGTAGCCTAATTAGTGATTTGAATAATTAAGCTACTTATTGAGTAACTAAATTACTTTTCAGACAGAGTAATTAGTAAAGTAATTTAAATACAATATTGATGATGTAATAATGCTGCGCACTGGTGGTGGTTGAGGAGAGACCCCCCCCCACATGATTGTAAAGCGCTTTGGATGTACAGCAATACACAATAAAACACTATATAAATGCATCATTCATTCAATTAGTAATAGTAATTAATTACTTTTTGAAAGTAACTTACCCAACACTGGTCCCGACAGCCTTCTCTAAACACACAACTATCAAACCTTCAGTGTCTCTCTTTAAATGAAACTCCTTTAAATGACACTGATCCGAAATAAAAGCAACAGATAATATTTAATCAGTAAAAAAACGCAGCACATACAGCATTAAATTATGCCGTTTTATCCGTCCTTTAATCACAGAGAAACAAGAACGTGCCCGACTGACCGTCACTGGAAGAAAGCACTAACACTAATGTCACTAATGTGCAGTGTTGGGCAGTAACTAGTTACTAGTAATTTAGTTACTGTAATAATATTACTTTTTGCAGTAACTAGTAGTGTAACTAATTACTAATAAGATTTCAGTAATAATATTACAGTTACTATCCATAAAACAGCTTAGTTACTTTAGATGCCTCGACCCGCTGATTTAAAATCCAACAATCAAATAATTCCTGGATTTATGTTCATAATTTTCACGACTCATGCATGTGATGAGGTGCAGCAGCAAGCTTGGAATATGGAAAATCTTACATTCAGCAGATAGAAATATTGCATTATATTGATTTTGTCAAGAAAAAAGATGATCTGAACACTGTTGTGTATTACTTTACTCTGGCTTTACATCCCTCTGATCAGCATTATATTACTATAATTAAACATCTAAACAGTTTCTTACAAACTTACGTGATTTGATAAAATACATAATGAAATATAATCATATATGGGTAACGGAGAAATTACAATTAGCTTCAAGCTACACATTAATGAGATTAATACAACACTAATACTTGAATGTCACTGTTAATCACTATTGAGTGTTTGTAGGGGAAGTCGTGGCCTAATGGTTAGAGAGACAGACTTGTAATCCAAAGGTTGTGGGTTCGAATCTCAGGTCCAGCAGGGATTGAAGGTGGGGATTGTGAATGAACAGCACTCTCTCCACCTTCTGACTGAGGTGCCCTTGAGCAAGGCACCGAACCCCCAATTGCTCCCCGGGCGCTGGAGCATGGCTGCCCACTGCTCCAGGTGCGTGTTCACTACTCACTGCTGTGTGTGTGCACTTGGATGGGTTAAATGCAGAGCACCAATTTCGAGTATGGGTCACCATACTTGACAATACATCACATTATTATTATTATATTAATAACTAATAATGTGGATTTTGGTCAAATGATGAGTCAGAAATATGTTATTAGTAACATTTATGTGGAAGATACACTGTTACAACTTCTGTGTGGCGTGAAGAAACAATGTAACTAATTACTGTTGCCAGAAAGTAATAAGTAAAGTAACAAGATTACTTTTGAAAGGAGTAACTAGTAATGAGTAATATATTACATTATTTGTGTAACTAGCCCAACACTGCTAATGTGTCCTAATGGAGGTTGTGATGGTCTTTGTCCGTTCTTTCTTTCAGATCACATTAATGAACCCTTTCAGATGCCGATTGTGTCTTCAAGCACTAAAGTTCAACCAGACTTGATAACGGTGTGATGTGTGTTTGTGTGTGTTTAGGAGTGGTCCGAAGAGCTTTTCAGCTTGGCGTCGAACCTGCTGGCTCAGAACATGACCAGAGAATCCTGTCTGGAGAAAGTGTGAGTGTTTTCTCCATGAGTTTATGATGTTTGAACACACTTTATGGAGGTTTGTCCATTTATGCAACTGTGGGACTGGTTGAGTATTAACTGCTCAGCCGGTGTGTAGCTGGTCACATGGTGAGGGTCCGGGACTCAATCCCACGATGCCGCTCTCTCACACCGGATCGTAAATCAGGACGGCTGTGACTTTGGCCGGGAAAGAGTCCGGCTGCATTAATTATTTGCAAAAAAGCCACTTGCCACTGAATAGTTAACGATAGTGTGTTGCACATGGACTATTTTTAGACATAAGTCTTGTGCTTCTTACATGCTTCATTATCAACGCAAAGCATTCTGGGATGGGAGAGGAGCAGTGTGGGAAATGTACATACCTGCACACACACACACACACTCACACACACAAACAAACACGCGCACACACACACACACACACACACACACACACAGACACAGACACAGACACACACACTCACACAGACGCACGCACGCACACAGACACACACAGACACACACACACACACACTCACACTCACACACACACACACTCACACACACACGCACACACACACACACACACACACACACACACACACGCACACACACACAAATGCACAGGCTCACCAGCGTTACGGAGTAGCTAACTATAAATCAGTAGTTCAGCTGCTCTGATGCACCACCTGTTACTGTAAAAAGGAAATATTTACAGTACTGCAATGCAGCAGTTTGTCACTATATATACAGGTGCATCTCAATAAATTAGAATGTCGTGGAAAAGTTAATTTATTTCAGTAATTCAACTCAAATTGTGAAACTCGTGTATTAAATAAATTCAATGCACACAGACTGAAGTAGTTTAAGTCTTTGGTTCTTTTAATTGTGATGATTTAGGCTCACATTTAACAAAAACCCACCAATTCACTATCTCAACAAATTAGAATACTTCATAAGACCAATAAAAAAACATTTTTAGTGAATTTTTGGCCTTCTGGAAAGTATGTTAATTTACTGTATATGTACTCAATACTTGGTAGGGGCTCCTTTTGCTTTTATTACTGCCTCAATTCGGCGTGGCATGGAGGTGATCAGTTTGTGGCACTGCTGAGGTGGTATGGAAGCCCAGATTTCTTTCACAGTGGCCTTCAGCTCATCTGCATTGTTGGGTCTGGTGTCTCTCATCTCTCATAGATTCTCTATGGGGTTCAGGTCAGGCGAGTTTGCTGGCCAATCAAGCACAGTAACACCATGGTCATTGAACCAGCTTTTGGTACCTTAGGCAGTGTGGGCAGGTGCCAAGTCCTGCTGGAAAATGAAATCAGCATCTCCATAAAGCTTGTTAGCAGAAGGAAGCATGAAGTGCTCTAAAATCTCCTGGTAGATGGCTGCGTTGACTGTGGACTTCAGAAAACACAGTGGACCAACACCAGCAGATGACATGGCAGCCCAAATCATCACTGACTGTGGAGACTTCACACTGGACTTCAAGCAACATGGATTCTGTGCCTCTCCACTCTTCCTCCAGACTCTGGGACCTTGATTTCCAAATGAAATGCAAAATTTACTTTCATCTGAATAGAGGACTTTGGACCACTGAGCAACAGTCCAGTTCTTTTTCTCCACAGCCCAGGTAAGATGCTTCTGAC
>CM049855.1:429834-437334 GCA_027422415.1 Schizothorax lantsangensis
ATAATAAACTGCAGCTGAGCAGACTTTATCCCAAAGGCACTCGAGTCGACTCCTCGAACTACATGCCTCAGGTCTTCTGGAACGCCGGATGTCAGCTGGTCGCTCTGAACTTCCAGACCATAGGTACCTTCATCATCATCATCATCATCATCATCATCATCAGCGCATGCAGTGAGCCCTGCTGAAAGAAACAGCATATGCTGGTTAGGGATGTTTGACGCATGGCTGCTGGTTTGAGCTGGTTATGAGCTGGTCCTGAGCAGGAGCTAGTTGCTTAGTTAGGACCAGAGGTGGGTAGTAACAAGTTAAATTTACTTGAGTACCTTTTTTGGGTAACTAATACTTTTAGAGTATATTTAAAGATTGGTACTTTTACTCTTACTCAAGTACATTTTTAGTGAAAAAAACGGTATTTTACTCTTTCTCAAGTACATTTTTAGGGAAAAAACAGTACTTTTACTCTAACTCAAGTACATTTTTAGTGAAAAAACTGTACTTTTACTCTAACTCAAGTACATTTTTAGAGAAAAAACTGTACTTTTACTCTTTCTCAAGTACATTTTTAGGGAAAAAACTGTACTTTTACTCTTTCTCAAGTACATTTTTTGTGAAAAAACTGTACTTTTACTCTAACTCAAGTACATTTTTAGTGAAAAAACTGTACTTTTACTCTAACTCAAGTACATTTTTAGGGAAAAAACGGTATTTTACTTCGTTACTGTGGGCGACGCTCCTCTCGTTAATTTATCTTAATGCAATACAAGTTAAAAATGCTTCAATTTATTCCAAACTCGCCGTCTACTTTTCTCTGAGCAATGAGTGATGCCCTTTCACGAATGATTCATTCTGTTGAGTCAATTCTGTTCAAAGGCTTGATCAAACCAGTGAATTGGTTCGTGAATCAGTTTGAATGATTCATTCTGTTGAGTCAATTCTGTTCAAAGGCTTGATCAAACCAGTGAATCGGTTCGTGAATCAGTTTGAATGATTCGTTCTGTTGAGTAAATTTTGTTCAAAGGCTTGATCAAACCAGTGAATCGAATCGGTTCGTGAATCAGTTTGAATGATTCGTTCTGTTGAGTCAATTCTGTTCAAAGGCTTGATCAAACCCTTGAATCGGTTCGTGAATCAGTTTGAATGATTCATTCTGTTGAATCAATTCTGTTCAAAGGCTTGATCAAACCCGTGAATCGGTTTGTGAATCAGTTTGAATGATTCATTCTGTTGAGTCAATTCTGTTCAAAGGCTTGATCAAACCCGTGAATCGGTTCGTGAATCAGTTTGAATGAATCATTCTGTTGAGTCAATTCTGTTCAAAGGCTTGATCAAACCAGTGAATCGGTTCGTGAATCAGTTTGAATGATTCGTTCTGTTGAGTCAATTCTGTTCAAAGGCTTGATCAAACCAGTGAATCGGTTCGTGAATCAGTTTGAATGATTCGTTCAGTTACCTGCCGCATTCCAGAGGAATGCCTTTGCCTAGACACAATTAATATTGATATTTTCACAATATTTACGCTTGCAGAAATATGCATTTGTTTACATTTCACAGAACAGATGGAAGAAGATCCGTCTGTGTGCATTTATTTCATTATGTTCAGATTTCAGTAGAGGTCATGTGTCAGAGGATATATATACATATATACATAATTAATATACTTTAAAATATAATTTATTTCAGTAATGCAAATCAGAAATTTCTGAAAGATTATGTGACACTGAAGACTGGCGTAAAGGCTGATAAAAATTATGATTTGCATCACTGAAATAAATTACATTAAAAATCTTTTGCATGGCAGTGTGTGCACACATTACATACATTTTATCTATATATCTAAATAAAAATAGACTATAGATATTCAGTATATGATCCAAAGTAACTAGTAACTAACTACTTGAGTAGTTTATTCTATACTTTTGTACTCTTACTCAAGTAACTATTCAGACGATTACTTTTACTTGAGTTAATATTTCTATAAGTACTTTTACTGGAGTAAATATTTCTATAAGTACTTTTACTTGAGTACAGTTTTTGGGTTCTCTACCCACCTCAGGACCAGCACATAACTAACTTAAACCAGCTCAAACCATGCTTCACTATGAGTTTGTTTAACCCTTTTGGACATTTTTGTCCTTTTCAGTTTGTATTTTTTGATCATTTTGCCTGTGTTATTGCCAGCTGCGTACATTTTGGCTCAGGTGTGTATTTTATTGGAATTTCACTCCCATTTTCTTTAATAAATCTATTTTGCATTAAGTACACAACATAGTTCCTCTCAGGATCTTAAGGACATAAACATCCTCATTGAAACCCATTAAAACTGATATTTTTAATCACATCGCTGTTTAACTGTAAAATTATGCAATTTTTGTAAACAGGCTTTCATTCTGTTGGCAAGGCTTCAAAATATTTTTACCAGATGATGCTACTTTTTCATGTTTGGTCTATAAAGCAAATACTGGCTTTATTCCTGTTTTCTGCTTCTAGATATTATAGAGACAATTGATAAATAATGCAGCTATAATTGTGTGTGTGTGTGTGTGTGTGTTGGTGTGGATGTCAGAGTGTGGTTTGTATGTGTGTGTGTGTGTGTGTGTGTGTGTGTGTGTGTGTGTGTGGTGTGGATGTCAGAGTGTGGTTTGTATGTGTGTGTGTGTGTGTGTGTGTGTGTGTGTGTGTGTGAATATTTGAGAGAGATGAACTCTACTGTAAATCATAACTCAAGCACTGTGAGCTCCAGCAGAGTTTTGCTGCATCTAATGGAGTAAATGTGGTACTGCGCCCAAACAATATCTCACTGAAAGCTCATTTTTTGAGATATCAACCTCAAATTTGGAACACACTTGTTTAGATTTATGGCTTTGATTTTCTAGCAGGTTTAGAGTTCAACATGTTTCATGAAATATATATTTTATATAAAATATCATTCATAAACTTTTTTTGGTTTCGCTTTTTAAACTTTTTTACTTCAACAATAATCTGTCATGGGTCTTTAAAATGAGACCAGACTTAACTCTGTGCTCCCAAGCGTCACATTTTTATGACAGTTTTTTGACACGGACATTTTTGTCCACTATGAACCTATGTGTAAGTTTTTGTAATTGACGCACAAGGGTTAAAACATGTAATATAAGGTTTCTTTCAGATGGGTTTAGCTCATAGAAATGCACTTGTCTCCGTCACACAGCACACAGTCCTGGTTTGGTCGTGTATTAGCACTAATGAGCTTGATCTGGGTCTTGTGTGATTGGCAGATCTGCCCATGCAGCTGAATCTGGGCATATTTGAGTACAACGGGAAATGCGGCTACAGACTGAAGCCAGAGTTCATGCGACGGACGGATAAACAGTTTGACCCGTTCACTCAGAATACAGTAGACGGCATCGTAGCGCACACGCTGTCTGTGAAGGTGAGTCTGCAGCGTCTCTGAATTAAATCATGAGGTTTAATCAGTTGAAGTGTGCAGCACGTTGTGTTTTGGGTCATCGCTAGAGAAAATGTTGAATTACGCCATTAAACAATATACATCTCAATTAGCACTTTCAAGAAAAGGAGCTGTTTCGCATATGTTTTATGAGTATGAAGTCTGTATGATCACAAAAGTTCTTAGTATTTTTGTCTTGTTTTCTAGTATAAATATCTAAACATTCTTGAATTTTTACTGTACAAGTAAAATAATTTAAGATATTAAGTCTTGTTTTCAAAAGAAAATCATCAAAATTTTGTTAGTTTTTGCTTAAAACAAACCAGTGTTAATTTCGTCAACGAAGACGTCGACGAAAAATATTCGTTAACGAACCTTTTGTGTTGTATTCGATTCTATGTCGTTAATGTTAACCAACGAAAGATGTTAAATAAATGTATACTTGAGTTTAATTTTTCTCATAAGCTTAATTGATTCGGTCTAAAGAGAGAAGAATTAATGACTATTTTTGTTTGAAGACTATATATAAAATAGCTACCAAAATAAATGCAGTTTGACTAAAAGTTGACAAAAATGCAATTACTTTTAGTCGAATAAAACTAGGAAAGACTCAAATGTGACTATTAAGCACTTTCGTCTGAAGATAAAGACTAAGACTAAATTAAAAAATGCCAAAATTAACACTGAAACAAACAAAAATATCTGCAAATGGAGTAAGAAAAATAATCTTAATTAAAAGGCTAAACAGGATTATTGGATCTTGTCCCATTGGCAGATATTTTTGCTTGTTTTAAGGAAAAACGAACAAGATATATATATATATTTTACGGAAAACAAGACATAATATCTTTGTACAGTAAATTCATCTTGATTCAAGAATTTGTATATTTATACTAGAAAACAAGACAAAAACACTAAGTAAAGGTCATTGCACACTGAGTCCGAAACTTTCGTCCGTCATAAAAAAATCCGGATCAGGTTCGATTTTCTGCGTTTTCTCATCCGTAGCATGCATTTTGATAGGAAGGATGACAAATACGGAAAAAACGAATTTCAGACTCAAGGTGCGTTCACACCAGACGCGAATGAAGCGTTAAGCGCGAGTGATTTACATGTTAAGTCAATGCAAAGACGCGAATAGACGTCATGCGGCGCGATTCGCGCGAATGAGGCGGCGCGAATGACGCGGTGCGAATTGAGCATTTCGGGCGTTTGACGCGCGTAACGCGTGATTCGCGCGAGTTTAAAAATCTGAACTTTGGCGGATATTCGCGCCGCGTTAACCAATCAGGAGCTTGCTCTAGTAGTGACGTGATTACGACGTAGCGAGCGGAGGGAATCCGAAACAACAATGGAGGACAAAATAATCATTGCTGGACACCCGGAGCTGTACGATACAACACTCTTCCATACTTTTACAAGAAATTCATGAAGAATAAAAAGGATTTTGCTTGAAAGAAAGTGAGTGAACATGATATTGCTGTGATCTAAAGCTCTGTGTATTAAATGTATCACGTGCGAATGAAGCGAATTTCACGCGCAAATGAAGCGAATTTCACGCGCGAATGAAGCGAATTTCACGCGCGAATGAAGCCAATTTCACGTGCGAATGAAGCCAATTTCACGTGCAAATGAAGCGAATTTCACGTGCGAATGAAGCGAATTTCACGCGCGAATGAAGCGAATTTCACGCGCGAATGAAGCGAATTTCACGCGCGAATGAAGCCAATTTCACGTGCGAATGAAGCCAATTTCACGTGCGAATGAAGCCAATTTCACGTGCGAATGAAGCGAATTTCACGCGCGAATGAAGCGAATTTCACGCGCGAATGAAGCGAATTTCACGCGCGAATGAAGCGAATTTCACTCACGAATGAAGCGAATTTCACTCACGAATGAAGCGAATTTCACGCGCGAATGAAGCGAACTTCACGCGCGAATGAAGCGAATTTCACGCGCGAATGAAGCGAATTTCACGCGCGAATGAAGCGAATTTCACGCGCGAATGAAGCGAATTTCACACGCGAATGAAGCGAATTTCACGTGCGAATGAAGCGAATTTCACGCGCGAATGAAGCGAATTTCACGTGCGAATGAAGCGAATTTCACGTGCGAATGAAGCGAATTTCACGCGCGAATGAAGCGAGTAAACTCAAAATGTTCAAGCGTCCAACTACACGCGAATAGCGCGATTTATTCGTGCAAGTCACGTCTGGTGTGAACGCACAGTCAGTGTGAAAGGACCTTAAGAGAATCCCTTTTTGCAGTGTTGCTAAAATCGTGCAGCGTGAAATCAGCGTAAGTCCAGTTCGTTTCACAGATTCGGTCAAATCCAGCAGCTTCTGCGGTGTCGAATAATACGATTTCTGTCTTTCTCAGATCATATCCGGTCAGTTCCTCTCCGATAAGAGAGTCGGTGTTTACGTGGAGGTGGAAATGTTCGGCCTGCCGGTGGACACCAAACGGAAAGCGTTCAAGACCAAGACGTCTCAAAGCAACGCCGTCAATCCGGTGTGGGACGAAGATCCAGTGGTCTTCAAAAGAGTACGTCTGCAGTGACGAGCGCTGAAAATTTAGATTTTCCTGATTTACATGTGTGCCTTTTAAGATGTTTTAAGGATCATAAATTGGATAATAATATAGGTTTAAAACCAAGTCAGTGGGCAGTAGCATAAATTAGCTATTTTTCAAGATAACAGATTCTTAAACATGAGAATCAGATTAAAAGTTGCAATGAATGATCCACGCTACAAACTGGAAATAGAGAAGATATAGTTTGTTTATGTTTATGAATTTAATAAACTCAGTTATAATTATCCTGGTAGCCTTCAGTAAAATCACGTGTCTAAAATGATTAAACATGAATATTATTATTATTATTATTAAAAAAAAATATTCACACTGATAGAAATGTATCTTTTCCAATAAGTTTAAACTGTTTTTTTCACATTTTATGGGCATTTTTACCTTTATAAAGCCTTTTTTGTTTCTAAAAGTGTGCATTATCTATTATTAAGAATAATAATAAGACATTTGTGCTTTTACCAAACAAATTAAATCAACACAAGCTGCGTCTGAAGAGTGTTTAGATGTGTTTACACACTGTTTAATGCAAGACATGAATGCATTTAACCTGCAGTTACAATTGCATAAATAATGTTTTGATATATTAAACATAAAACGTTGAATACTGATATTTGAAATGATTTAAAACATGAAAAAAATCGGGGGGGAAAGTCGAAATGTGGAATTAAAACCTCCAGTAGGTGGCAGCAAATCACTGTTAATAAGTGAATCATTGTGATTGAACCGAATCATTTAAACGGTTGATTCATTCAGGAACGAATCACTGAGACACAAAACAGTGCTGTGGCTGTGTTTGGAGTGATTTTTGTTGGCGAAATAGAGCAAAAACAGGCAATATGTTGTCTAAAACGTCTCTTAATTAACTTTACATTTACAGAACTGTTGTCAAAAATCAATATTACATTTGTAATCATGGTTATTTTTTCGAGAAAAAGAACAAACGTGATGTCCGCACACTGATATAACTGCTCCATAAAAGTATTTATTGCGACATTTCGACCATGACATCAATTGGAGAAAAACACACTCTTCGTGTGAAATTGATTAACTATATGAAGTGGTATAGATATATACATGTCTTGAATATTGTGATCATTCTTAATGCATTTTATTAGACTGAATCATGCAGTGAAAGAACACACTCTAAATGCGCTCTAGTCTAGACTTCATGTAATGTAAGCGTGCGCTCTGTAGGGGTGTTTTAAATGGTTTTTCACATCGTTAAAACAACAATTATGATATTATCGCAGATGCTGAGGCATCTCAGATGAGAAGATCTGTTATCTTGGCTTTTAAACCTTGCAGCACCAAATCAGAATTAATATGGTAATTATTTTACAACTTCTGTTATTGGAAAAAACCGAGGTCCGGACCCCGGGGACGTCAATGGTAGGTACGGCCCTGGCTGAACACATCAGGCAGCTTCTCCATCAAACACCTTGATTCTGACGAGCCGTATGTTTCAGGTGGTTCTTCCCACTCTGGCGTCG
>CM049855.1:449834-452334 GCA_027422415.1 Schizothorax lantsangensis
TAGTGCTGCTGATGAAGATTATGCTTCAAGCTAAAATCATCTGTTTTGTAGGAAAAAGATGGAGATGAACAGATCACACGTGAACGAGGTGGTGCACTCCATCAAACGGGTGAGTACTGGTTACCATGGACTAGTTAACCCATGCTGGTAAATGCTTTAATTACATAGTAAAAAGTAATACATTTAAAAAACTAAGTATAGTTAAAATCTACTAACTCGAGACTTGGTGATAGAAAAATTACATTTAAACTATTACATCTGCACAATGCACTTTTCTTAATATTAAGTCTAAAATGTATTTTAATGTCACTTTTGATGAGAATCGTATGATCTTTAGCTCCACTTTAGCACAAACAAATATATTAAGCTTATCTTTAATTGTGCACAATTAAAGTGCATTACGTATTAAACTAGTTGTTTCAATTTAGCAGACTTTAAGTACTTAAGCGGGACATTTTATTAAGTACATAAATATGAAAATAGTATACTTAGCATGAAATAAATGCATAATGCATTTAAGTACATTTAGTTACACAGTCAGTGTCTTTCTCATTACCGATAATCAAAAGTAGTTATATATTCTGACAAAATGAAAGAAAGCTACGTCTAATTTTGAAGTGGACTCATATTTTTCTTCTGATCAGGTCGTGCACACGAGAGCAAAACAGGCTTAATGCAAATAATATAATGCAAGCTATCATATAATCATGCAGAATAGACTTCAGTTAATAGAGAGCAATGTTTAAAAGGGAAAAGAAAGCATGGTTTGTTTTGTGCTGCCATGATGAACATTGAATGTATATTTTACTGTATGCTGCAGTTACATTGTTACACTGCAGGTGGCGACAAACGTCCGTCTTTATACATTACATTCAGTCATTTAGCAGATGCTTTTATCCAAAGAGACTTATAAATTATGACAATAGAAGCAATCAACACAGCAATGATACACAAGTGCTGTGACACACTGCAAAACATGATTTTTTACTTGGTAGAGTAAAAAATACACTTATTAAATACACTTATTCACTATTAACTATGACTTTTCCCTCAATAAACTCCTTATTTGCTGCTTATTAATAGTTAGTGAGGTAGTTGTTAAGTTTAGGATTAGGGATGTAGAATAAGGCATTAATATGTGCTTAATTAGTACTAATAAATGGCTAATATTCTAGTAATATGCATGCTAATAAGCAACTAGTTAAGAGACTCTAAAATAAAGTGCTACTGTCTTGTTTACAGCCCAGATATTTAACAATTCTTACATCAAGAAGTACAAATTATTGTCTCGTTTTCAGAAATATCAAGTCAAAATTAAGTGAGTTTATGCTTAAAACAAGCAAAATAATCTTGTTTTCTCTTTGAAATTTTGCTTACCCCTTTTTATTATCATTTTTGATTTTTTTATGATTATTTTTATGATTATTTTGCTTGTTCTAAGCATAAACTCGCTTAATTTTGACTTGATTTTCTGAAAACAAGACACTAATTTTTACTTGTCTAGAAATCCGTCTTGATTTATGAATTATTAGATATCTTGAGATATCTGACAAGACAAAAAATCTAAGTAATAAAAGCATATTTTAGCATTGCAAGTCTCAGAGAGCTTAACACAGTACACATAACAAGGTGTTTTAATTATATAATAAAAAGAATAGAGCAAGCTAGTGTTAGAGGCCTTTATGAAGTGTCTTATGGAGTTATTTCATGGACAGAGTGGAAGATTGTGTATGAATTGAGCATTAAATTGTAAACGTTGTAATTCATGAGCTGCTGTATTTAATCAATATGGCATTCAGAGTCATTGAACATCAGTCATGTGATCAACTGCAGCCAATCACAGCTGTGATGTTATTCAGAACATCCTGCTTACGGCATAGTGATTAATATTTTATTGTTAGGGTATATTTGTATGATAAATAATGTGTGTATTGTGCTGAGGTCTGTCTCTCTGGGAGAAGGATCAGCGTCTGTTCTGCATGAAGATCTCTATCAGATGTTGCTCTATCAGGGTTAGTTATTAGTTGTTTGAGGGTTAGTTATTAGTTGTTTGAGGGTTAGTTATTAGTTATTTGAGGGTTAGTTATTAGTTGTTTGAGGGTTAGTTATTAGTTGTTTGAGGGTTAGTTATTAGTTGTTTGAGGGTTAGTTATTAGTTGAGGGTTAGTTATTAGTTGAGGGTTAGTTATTAGTTGTTTGAGGGTTAGTTATTAGTTGTTTGAGGGTTAGTTATTAGTTGTTTGAGGGTTAGTAGTTGTTTGAGGGTTAGTTATTAGTTGAGGGTTAGTTATTAGTTGTTTGAGGGTTAGTTATTAGTTATTTGAGGGTTAGTTATTAGTTGAGGGTTAGTTATTAGTTGTTTGAGGGTTAGTTATTAGTTGTTTGAGGGTTAGTTATTAGTTGAGGGTTCGTTATTAGTTATTTGAGGGTTAGTTATTAGTTGTTTGAGGGTTAGTTATTAGTTATTTGAGGGTTAGTTATTAGTTGTTTGAGGGTTAGT
>CM049855.1:462334-472334 GCA_027422415.1 Schizothorax lantsangensis
CAGAGGGTGTTTTATTTTAATGGATGTCAATGGAGGAGACGCTCCACTACGCTGAATAAACAGCTTTTTATCGTCATTTAATGAATCGACAGCCTATCTGATAATCTTCAATATAGCAATACTTCTGGATTGAACTATTTTTAGAGTTTACACTGAAAAAAATGCTGTTTTATAAGAGAAGTCACTGATTTTTGCGACAGGTGGCACTTCTCATTCATTCCTATGGGATCCGTAAACTCTGAGTGAACTTCAGTGACGTCAAGACTGTAATGTGATTGGTTAATTAGTTATAGTTACTAGTTACTTCTCACAATTAGTTGTTTGAGGGTTAGTTATTAGTTGAGGGTTAGTTATTAGTTGTTTGAGGGTTAGTTATTAGTTGAGGGTTAGTTATTAGTTGTTTGAGGGTTAGTTATTAGTTATTTGAGGGTTAGTTATTAGTTGTTTGAGGGTTAGTTATTAGTTGAGGGTTAGTTATTAGTTAGTTATTAGTTATTTGAGGGTTAGTTATTAGTTATTTGAGGGTTAGTTATTAGTTGTTGAGGGTTAGTTTATAGGGGTTAGTTATTAGTTGTTTGAGGGTTAGTTATTAGTTAGGGTTAGTTATTAGTTGATTTTATGAGGGTTAATTATTAGTTGTTTGAGGTTAGTTATTAGTTTTTGAGGAGGTTAGTTATTAGTTGTTTGAGGGTTAGTTATTAGTTATTTGAGGGTTAGTTATTAGTTGTTTGAGGGTTAGTTATTAGTTGTTTGAGGGTTAGTTATTAGTTGTTTGAGGATTAGTTATTAGTTGTTTGAGGGTTAGTTATTAGTTATTTGAGGGTTAGTTATAAGCTGTTTGAGGGTTAGTTATTACGTCAAGACTGTAATGTGATTGGTTAATTAGTTATAGTTACTAGTTACTTCTCACAAATAGTAACTGAGTTACATCATTATAAAAGTAACTAATTACCAGGGAATGTAACTATTGCGTTACTTAAAAAATGTTCAAATGTCAAATAACTTGGATGTCCCCAATATTAAATATGTTTAATTAATGAAATGGACACTAAATATAATTATTATTATGAAACATTGTACATTAATCTACACTATTTATCTACTGACACTTAGCAACAGTCAGTCAAGCATTATAATATGATATTATGATAATTTAGCATTATATGATGATAGATCTTTAGTAACTAGAATAATCAAGTATGAATTCATATTAGTCATGTTGACTGAACTTAGGACTGGTGCTTAAGATATTAGTGTTTCTATAAAAAAAAAGGGGGAAAAATTGATAACATAACAACTACTACGAATTGTACTACTAATAATAACAATATAAAACGCACTACGGATTAATGAGCTGCTGGCTTCATGAATATTAATCAGGTTGTCTGCGTTCGCTCGAATTGATTCGCTGAAATCAAAACAGGGAGGATAATAGGTGAGCGCCGGCCAATGAGATTGCGTTTGCGCATTAGCTCCGCCCACGAACAGAGAACCCGGCAGTGAAGCTGAAGAACTCCAAAGAAACTCCGTTATTTTGACACGAAAACACAATAAAGAATATCGTTTACATGTAGCGCGTCAATTCTACATGTTATGAAAGCCTCTCTCGCTCTGTGTCTGTGTGTGCGCTTCACACTGAGTTTACGGTACACGTTACTGAAAAAAACCGTCGTTAGTAATTTATAATGCCGTTATTCCCATCACCGTTAGTTATCACGTGATCCAAGTTAGCCGTTACGCTTTCTCCAATAGTGAGTAATACACACCTCTCATCTCTCTACAGTAAGACAATCTCTAATCCTGACAGGACTATTTTAACGCCAAAAGACGGTTTGCGCTGGCGCGAGCTGTTAGTGAAACTGTCCCATAAGGGTTGGTAGATTTTCATTTGTGAAATGAGGACATAAATACATCAACAATATCTCCAAAACTGATCAAAACCAGCATTTTACCATTTCATTTGAGTAAAACTAGTCATATCATATACACACAGAACTTTACTCGGCAACCCGTCAAAATAAAAGTCCTGATAACCAGTAAAATTTAAATACACAACACAGAATTTCTGAGGGGGGGGCATTTCATAAGCTACTGTAAGAATAAATAATATTGTTTGTATGCATTCAAATAATTAGACGTGATAAAACACAGAATTTGGTAATAAAACATAAGGTGAGAAAATTTTTTAAATTTAATTCGGCCCTAAACATGTCATTTTTGTTACACTTTTAATAAATTAATGTTAAATTGTATAAGTTTCATGATTTTAATTAATTAGACATGCTTTTTGATTAATACAATTTAATTTGAGCATTAAAAAGGAGTTTATTTTATAAAAAAATAAAACGTAATTTGGGAAAAAATTAAATGTAATTTGGGAAAAAATTAATGTAATTTGGGAAAAATTTAACGTAATTTGGGAAAAAATCTAATGTAATTTGGGAAAAATCTAACGAAAAAATAACGTAAATGTAATTTGGGAAAAAATTTAATGTAATTTGGGAAAAAATCTAATGTAATTTGGGAAAAAATTAAATGTAATTTGGGAAAAAAAATGTAATTTGGGAAAAATTTAATGTAATTTGGGAAAAATTTAATGTAATTTGGGAAAAAATCTAACGTATAACGTAATTTGGGAAAAATCTATCTACGTAATAACGTAATTTGGGAAAAAATCTAACGTAATTTGGGAAAAATTTAATGTAATTTGGGAAAAAATCTAACGTAATTTGGGAAAAAATTAAATGTAATTTGGGAAAAATTTAATGTAATTTGGGAAAAATTTAACGTAATTTGGGAAAAAATCTAACGTAATTTGGGAAAAAATCTAACGTAATTTGTAATTTGGGAAAAAATCTAATGTAATTTGGGAAAAAATCTAACGTAATTTGGGAAAAAATCTAACGTAATTTGGGAAAAAATCTAACGTAATTTGGGAAAAAATCTAACGTAATTTGGGAAAAAAATCTAACGTAACGTTTGGGAGAAAAATCTAAGTAATTTTGGGAAAAAAATCTAACGTAACGTAATTTGGGGAAAAAATCTAACGTAATTTGGGGAAAAAATCTAACGTAATTTGGGAAAAAATCTAACGTAATTTGGGAAAAAAATCTAACGGAATTTGGAAAAAAATCAAACGTAATTCATAGGGCCCTAGTTATTGTTAAAAACTCTGCAGTCTTGCAGTCACACAGCATGTTATATTCTTCTGGCACAGTAGAGACAGATGGAGACGTCTGTGAGACACTCGGAGCGTTCGCTCGGCTCTCGCTGTGGTCACACTCTTCCCGTGTTTGATGTGAGCGGCTCTTTATTAATAATTCATACGACCCTCCTGATTCTCTCCAGGGGAAGCACTGTCACTCGATAGAGACCCGAGGAGCACAAACAAACCCCGGCGCTCAGAAACAACCTGCGATCGTTCGGCGCTGATGATTGATAATCAAACACAGAGTCTCTGTGCCTGTGGCTTCATACGTTAGATGCTGGTTTAGTCTTTTAGTGAGCGCTTGTGAAACGGGAACGTACTTCAATCTAGATTCCAGAAGCTTCACATCCCTCGATGACGGACCAGAATTAGGACAGATGTTGAAGAAGGTCATTCTCCTCCCCGAGAGCGGTGGAATTGGACGCGAGCGTGGTTTGTTGACAGATGACGAGTCTTTTGAGGAAAGACGTTTTTAACTGCGAGTCTTTAGGGAAGAGAAACTAGAATGAGCCGTGCTTTCATCGGCAGGTCTCTTTAGGTCAGAGGTGTTCCTCGGCTCTTGTGCTTGAGGAGATGTTTGATTTGTCAGTGTTTGTCAGTATCTATTCTTCTTGACTGTGCACATGTCTTACAGTGAAAGTGTGATCAGTTCTTATAAGGCAGTGTTTCTCCTGTCGTTTAAAATGAAAGAAAGCTCTGTAATGAACTGAATGGCTCAAAGTTTCCTCTTTGTTTGGCACAAACACTCAGCAAGAAGGGCTGGGTATCAATCGTTAATCTTTTTTTTGGACTACTGTTAAAAGACCTAACTTCATTAGGTGCTTCATTAGGTGAAGACAAAATAAAGATGTTGTTTATTTCATGATAATGTAGGATAAAACATGGCTTCCTACATTACAAACATATTCCTTTAGAATCAGAGTGTGCGAGCTCATCTTAACCGTCTGGTGTTGTTCGGACATTTTAGGACTGAAAATATATATTTTTGGGAAATTAAAAAAATCGATACTTAGTATGAAATTCTAAGACTTTTATAGCGGTCTCTATGTGACCCAAAACAAAAAAAAAATGGTGGACTTGATTGACATGAAAAAGCTAAATGGTCATAAAAAATAGTCACACTTGTGTTGTTCACGATCAGAAATAAATGTGAAATAGGCAAAAATACAAAGATATATACAATCTACAAATCAGCCACAATGCTGAACACACAGCACAGCAATGAAGAGGTGATAATTGTGCCTGAAAACTGAGGAATGCACAGCACTGAATATATATACATCTATATACAGCCATCTGTATGCATGCACATGCATTCCCTCATAGGGTTACTTTGTCTACATAATTCACTTATATATATATATTTCTTTTGTGAATTTGTTCCTGTAATTTTATTTCTTTCTTTTTTTTCTTTTTTTTTTGTTTCTGTAATTTTATTTCTATTTTTATTTTTTAATTTTATTTTTTGTGAATTTGTTTCTGTAATTTTATTTCTATTTTATTTTATTATTATTTTTGTGAATTTGTTTCTGTAATTTTATTTCTATTTTATTTTATTAATTTTTTTGTGAATTTGTTTCTGTAATTTTATTTCTATTTTTTTTTGTGAATTTGTTTCTGTAATTTTATTTCTATTTTATTTTATTAATTTTTTTGTGAATTTGCTTCTGTATTTTTTTTCCTGGTTTTTCTTTTCCTTTCCTTTTTTTTTTTTTTTTCCTGTAATTTTATTTCTATTTTTATTTTTTTTTTGTTTCTTTGTTTCTGTAATATTTTTTTTTTTTTTTAAATTGTGAATTTGTTTCTGTAATTTTTTTTCAGTTTTTTCTCTCTCTCTCTCTCTCTCTATATGATGTGTCTTTGTTTTTAGGGTGACCTTTTAACATTCTGTCAAGGGTCTACAGATGAAAAATAGCCTTTTTGGCTAATTCTGGCACATTTACAGTTATGTTTATTAATGTGCATTGCCCTGTAAACCAATAAACTAAACAAAAACAAAACTAATGTAATGGCTACTCCATGATATTACAGATGATGTTCTTTTATTTCCACAAAGTGGAACAGATCTGCCTCAGTTCATTGGATTTTAAACACTTTGTTCTGTTTTTAACTTAAATACTACATTACAGTTTTGTCCATCTGCTTACACACAGAATCTTTCCTTGTCACACAAGAAATCTGGCACTCAAACACACACCAAATCTGCAAAACCAGACACTAATTATCAGCCTTTGACTCAGTTTTCAGTTTCATAAACACTTTTTGCAAAACACAACACACAATGTTCTATGAAACACACAAAAATCTAACAGGAATTAATATTATGGCAAAGGTGTTTGCACGCAGTGCTTCATTTTGCAAGAGATGTGAGGCACGTTGTGTGCAATTCTTGGATTTGTGTGTAAAGTTTTGAAAAAAGAGGCAACGTTTTGAAAATGTGTGTAAGCAGTTGAAAAAAACTAATTGAAAAATTTTATAATTTTTAATATTTTTTTTTACATTTTATACAGAAAAAAGTTCATAATTTAGATATGAATATTAATTAGTAACATGAAATACACTCAAAATGCAAACTATTAAAAAAAAAAATTGAAATGAAATGTAGTATATTAATTTCACAAAAATAAAAATATTACACGATTATGGCTGCCGGTCAGTTTTGACCGTGAACAACACAAGTGTGACTCCCTAATGAACAACACCAGAGAGTTACCACAAATAACCACGAGCGGACCAGAGCAGCCGCGTGTAGATGAAGCCTCGATGAAGAATAGCAGATTGTTCAGGATTGAAGGACGAGAGAGAGCGGTAGGATAAGACGACCCCAAACGTCCTTGCCATCTCCACACCTCGTAATGTTTAATTAGCTCCGAGTCCAGGTGATAAAGACGTGGCAGGAGTCAATCCCAGGCCTGTGTCTTGTCCAGCAGGGGACAGCAGATGTCCTTCCCGTAGGTAGGTCAGGCTTTGTTGGGGAACCATCTGTCCGTGGCACGTCGCTGTCAGCCGCCGATTTTCTAGAAGCTGACCTTTGAGATGACCCGGTTTTGGGATGGATGTGTTCAGGGGGAACGGCTGATGTTGGTAAAGAGCTTTACTCGAGGCTGAACCAGCTCAAAGCAGTGCATGAAGTACTAAACCTGTTCTGAGGGTTAACCGGCGCAAGCGGAGATCAGAGACGCTCTCAGATCACGAGCGAGCGTCAATGTTTCTTTGACACGATTCATCTTTGGTGCTTTCTTTAATTACAGCGTTCCCGGGAGAGCGAGCGGGGTAGTTAACCAGTCAAATAAGCAGTAAAGCAATTATTAGGTCAGAATGAATACAATTCTGACATCTTTAATCACTAGGGGAGTCTGTGCCTGGAGAAAAACCGTATACTCGTCTCTCGGTGGGATGAAATCGTGTCATTGGCTTTCTAACACTTCTGAGAGCGTCTCTAGTCTGAACCGGGACTCATTCTAACACGGTGCAGCTTTGTTTTGATGTTTAATCCATGTGCTTATTCATGTTATTCAGCGAGTCACGTCGCTGTGGCTTCATATCTGCTTTATGATTACACTCGAGATCAGAGCTTCTCAACTGATGGATCACGACACATATATATGTGTCCCTGCAGCACAAAAGCAGTCATAAGTAACACAGGTATATTTGTAGCAATAGACAACAATACATTGTATGGCTCAAAATTATACATTTTTCTTTAATGCCAAAAATCATTAGGATATTAAGTAAAAATCATGTTCCATGTAAGTTTCCTACCTTAAATGTATCAAAACGTAATTTTTGATTAGTAATATGCATTGCTTAGAACTTCATTTGAACAACTTTAAAGCTGATTTTCTCAATATTTTGATTTTCCTGCACCCTCAGATTCCAGATTTACAAATATTGATTTATCATAACAAATCATACATCAATGGAAACCCAATTCATTCAGCTTTCAGATGATGCATACATCTCAATTTCACAAAATTGACCCTTATGACCTGTTTTGTGCTCCAAGGCCACATATGGCTATGATAGCAGTAAACGGAAAGCAAAGCAACTAGAGATACAAGCAAACACCATTAAACATGACTCAGCGAAGCACAAGCAGTTGAGATGTTCTGATCTGGAGGCTTCTGCTTCACATGGGTTCCTCGAGTGAGTTTGTACCGGTTTCTTCCGCAGCTTCAGAGCGAGCTGGACCAGGAGTATCAGGACAAGTTTCGGAGGCTTCCGGTGGAAATCCAAGAGTTCGTGCAGGATTCTGCTGCTTGTAAAGGCAAGTTAAGCCAAGACAGTGACTTTCTTCCCATTTTCCACCACGACGGGGAAGCTCAAGCACACGGCTGAAGACGTGGAGGAGCGATCTTCAGAGAAAGCCTTCGACACGCCGCTCTGAGTTCGGTCTACCTTTGTAAACATGTTTTTGTACTTCATACACTGTTCTGATTTAAAGGGACAGTACACCCAAAAATGAACAGTCTGTCATTTACTCATCCTCAAGTAGATCCAAACCTGTATGAATGTGTTTGTTCTGAACACAAAGGAAGATATTCTGAAGAATGAGGGAAACAGAGTATTTTTCTTCTACTATGGAAGTCAATGGTGTCCCAAAACAGCCTGATTACAAACTTTCTTCAGAATATCTTCCTTTGTGTTCAGAACAAACACATTCATACAGGTTTGGATCTACTTGAGGATGAGTAAATGATGACAGGATTTAAATTTTTGGGTGCACTGTCCCTTTAATGTGCACCTTTTAGTGATGACTGGATGACTTACTAGAACCATGTTAAAAATAATCGTTCTTTTTTCTTACTTTTAAAAACTCGCTGCTTATGTGGATTTAAATATGTGTATAGACTGGACTCTTGTGTATGTTTACATGAGTCTTACTGTCACTTAAAGTGCCTCTATTATGGGTTATGAATCATATTTTGGTTTTGGGATCCCTAACAGCAAGTAGACATGCATTCAAAGTCAAAAAACACTTGTTTTCTTATAATATGCATTTATTTTTATCTTATTTGCTCAACGTCTCACAAACGATTCATTTTTCCAAGCTCCTCCTCTGTGTGACGCTGCTCTGCTCTGATTGGTCGATTTCATTTAAAGCAGAGCGTTACTTTGTGTACAGCGTTACCGTGGAAACCGCTCCAAAAGCGCCACTTAGTGGCACAGAATGAATTTGCATTTTCATTCAGACCAATGAGAAAACACCAACAAGTGGGCGGGGCAATATGCTAATGATTCATGTTGACGTCAAACAGGGATTTGTTTTAAAAACGACTCGATTCAATGATTCAGAGTCGACTCTTTCTTTTGAGAGACGATAACTTTATACACGGAGCACTTTCAGATTTAACACTTACACACTGCATGAAAGATCATCTTCATAAATCCATAATAGAGGCACTTTAATTATTTTGAACAGCTCTTGAAGTCTTTTAATATGAATTGTAGGCTCTACTTAGGTCACATATGTTGTCATGAACCATTCTGCCACAATTTAGACTTTGTATGAATGCATTTATATATATATATACAGTCATGGCCAAAAATATCGGCACCCTTGGTAAATATGATCAAAGAAGGCTGTGGAAATTAATCCTTAAAGTTAATCCTTTTGATCTTTAATAAAAAAAAATTAAAAAAATTTAACCTTTCATTGGATAATAAGAATTTAAAATTAGTTAAATGATTAACAATGCAGATTAATTTTCACAACCTTCTTTGATCATATTTACCAAGGGTGCCGATATTTTTGACCATGACTGTACATATATATATATATACATATACAGCAACACATGGATATGAAACATAAAGGCATCAAGTGATTAATTTGCTTGCATGTTATTGTACAAATATGTGATGTGGAAGGAAAACATTATTTTACAACAAGTATATGAATATTTACATTTATGCATTTGTCAGACTTACACTGCATTAATTAATTCATTCCCTGGGACTCGAACCCACGACCTCAACTTTACTAGCGCTCGATCTACTGTTGGAACTGCATGATGATGTTTAATAAAGATTGTTATGTGCCATAAAGAGGAATATTTAATACACTGTGGCCCAAAACACACCATAACTGACCGGACCAAAGGTTTCAAATGAAGATGAGCTTTCAAGTCAACAAGACACTGTCATTAATGTGATGAATGTGTTTACTTGTGTGTGAAAGACTCGACGCTGTCGGTCAATGTTTACGAGACAACACTGAACAGCACTAGTGCCACACACACATCTCGAGTCTCTGAACACCTTTACCGTCTCTAATGCATCATGTGTAAAGTGCTCAATGTGATATAACAGTCTGTGGGCGTCTAGTGCACTAATGAGTAAAGCTTGTGTCTAGCAGTATTTCAGAGAAAAGTTACAGTCATAGAGACACGCTTTTCACTTGAAGTTTCTCCACGCTGATGTTGATGTACGTCAAGCCTCTTGAAATCAGGTTATAAACGCCTGTGGATGAAATAAATGTTGCTTCTGTCTAAATGTGTCGTATGCTGTCTTCTTTGGTTGGGTTTTGCTGGTAGTGTTAGTTGTTGAAGGTCAGTCTGTTCCTGCCCCGCTGAAGAGTTATGAGATGTCTGGACACTGTTTAATGCTGAAGAGCTGGATGTCTGGACACTGTTTAATGCTGAAGAGCTGGACTGTCTGGACACTGTTTAATGCTGAAGAGCTGGATGTCTGGACACTGTTTAATGCTGAAGAGCTGGACGTCTGGACACTGTTTAATGCTGAAGAGCTGGACGTCTGGACACTGTTTAATGCTGAAGAGCTGGACGTCTG
>CM049855.1:479834-499834 GCA_027422415.1 Schizothorax lantsangensis
ATATAGAGAGTGTGAGTGTGGGTTATATCTGGGTATGTGTGTGCGTGTGTGTGTGCGTATGTTCATCCGTGGGTTATATCTGTATGTATGTGTATTATATATATATATTATATTTTTAGCATATATATTATATAGCAGAGAGTGTGAGTGATGTGTGTGTGAGTGTGATGAGTGTGAAACTTCTGTTATCAGGGATGTTTGTCCCTTGAAAGAATTCTCGGTGGTATTTCCACCAACATGAAAACATACAGTGTTTCTGTAATATTGCACAGAAGATATTCAGATTTCACATTTAATATCTGGGACATTGTGATCCCTGATTAATGTCTGATCCTCTATATATATATATTTAGTCAACGTATGTGTGTTTTTGATGGTTGTGTTTAGATGGTCCATCATATTTTCTTCTTAAATGATGCATAAATTCCTAAATATACCTTAATTCAAAATGCAGCATCATTAATTTCTTTATATTTTACACTATAACTTGTGTACCTTATTTCAGATTTACAATTGAATGCATTGATGTAAAATATTAATAACAATGTCAAATTAAAGAGATAAAGCAGAATTCCAGATCCAGCCTGAGTTCTGGTGCCGGATGTGTTTGATCAGGTTCAGATGTGTTCTGTCACGAGTGATGGTGCGTCACACCTGTTCACGTGAGCGCGCAGGTAGAAGGATGTTTATTCAGTCATAAACAGTATTCTGCTGTGGAGCTCAATGCTTTGGGATGCTCTTGACGGCGGAGGATCTGTAGGCGCTGTGTTTGGGTTCTTGTGAGACGGACCTGATCCGGTACGTGTCTGATTCTAACAGCTTCACGTTTGTGTACTCGGCTCTGAACTCTGTGTAATGTCGCAGGATGGTGTTTGTGTTGTTATTGTGTGATTTGAGTCACTATTAGTTCTGTCTTCATTCAAATGTGATGCATTGTGTTCATCATGTCATCTTATGGAGGTTTATGCTTTATCGTGTTTGCTCATAGTCTGTTCTGTGACATGCAACTTCATTCTCGTGCTTTGAGTCCTCAGTCTTTGTCTTCAGAAGCATGCCTAATTTTACTAACATTTCTAGATATCGTCCGTCACGTCTGTTATCGGTCACAGCAGAAATACTTAGATATTTGCATCCCTGATGAAGCCGGTTCCTGATCAAACAGTCCAAGCGATCTCATACAGAAGTGTTTTCTGTGTAAACAGACCTGTGTGGTGCTCTGTTGTTGTGTTCTTGCGCTCGTCTGTGTGCTGTAGGGAAGATACACTATTATTTTTTAATTAGGCAGATGCAAACACAATGAGTCACAGCTTCTGGCTGTTATTCACGTTGGCTTTCATGCGGCGGCTGACGGTTTTCTTTGGGTCGACTGACCCCATATCAGCAGCGCTAGCCCCCCAAGGAGTTTTTTAACTCTCGTTAACATTGAAAAATAAACATTAAAAACTAAAAAAAGTGTGGTCTATAAACAAGTGATATTATGGGGGAGGGGTCAAGCAAGCTATAGAGAAAGTGAAAGTAAAAAACTGCCATTAACGATGCATATTCTCTCTGAGATAACGAGAGACGAATCTACTCTAACATATGCTGATAACGGTATATAACTATCTTACATTATTCCCTCAATATGTCCATATAGTGAAAAACATTAACGCGTTAAACAGGTTGTTTTTGAAATCAGTGCTTGCTCTGAATTGTCATTGATGACTGCAGTGTTAATAATTTTAATTATAGGCCTATAATTCATTGCATTAATTAATAGACCTGTTTTTCAATGAGGAGTACGCTAATAGCCTGTTTTATTATTATCCTCACAGCGCATCATGCGGTGCAATAATTTCATGTAATTTAATATTAAAAGTAATCTAATAATAATAATAATAGACCTAATAATAAGAAGAATGTAACAGGCCTACATTAATTGGAAATGCTAAATACTCTTAATATTGCCAATTTCTGATGCTTATCTCTGGTTATTATTGACACATGATACGATGCAAATCAGCACGGGGAGGTTATCACCCGCAATGTGTGCCTGTCTGGAAATAGTTTTATGAATTGTACTTTTTTTTTTTTTTTATTGTACATTTATTTTTATTTTTTTAATTGTAATTTATTTTTTTTGAATTGTAATTTTTTTTTTTTTTTAATTGTAATTATTATTATTTTTTAAATTGTAATTATTATTATTTTTTTTAATTGTAATTTTTTTTTTTAATTGTACATTTTATTTTATTTTTTAATTGTAATAATTTTTTTTTTTCAATTGTAATTTTTTTTACTTTTTTTTTTAATTGTACTTTTTTTTTTCGTTTTTATTGAATTGAAAAAATTAAAAATTCCAACTTTCTATGTTATCTGTATTCGTTCATAAATTCTATTACTTTGTAAGTGTCATATTTGGCAGTTGGTATTAGAAGTTAGGTCTATATGACTAATGAACAGTGGCGTATGCTGACAGATCACGGATCATCTCTACCTCTTTACTACTAGTTACAGCAGCAAATAAACCTGAATGAACATCAGCAGAATCACTGAAATCAATCATGAATGATATAATCCATCAATCAGTGATTCAACGGTCGGAAAGACGTCAATAACGTCAGAATTTAAGTCTTACTTAAAAACTCATTTTTTTAGGTTAGCTTTTTCTTGACTGTTTTTGATTTTAAGCTATATCTTAGTTTGTTTTTTAATAGGTTGTCCTGTGTGTGTTTGTTTTATTATGTAAAGAAACTGTTTGAGAAACTTTTTTAAAGGCGCAATATAAAAATAAAGTTATTATTATTAATAAAACAGCTTGAGATCAATAATATCATGTAACATTTACCTCAGAAAAGACATTCAGTGATCATAAACTCAATAATCAGCTAAAAATATAACTCTAGAGAGGAGCATTTCAATCAATATTTGCTCTATATTACATTTCATTATATTTTACTGAATCTGTTCTTCAATATTTAATGCGTGTTTGTCATGAAAACACATTTTTATTAAAGCCACCATTTAGATGTCCAATAACAAATTTAGAGTAGAAACAATTATGTTTAAAAAGTTGATAAAAAGCCTTATTTATATGTCTGTATGTTTTTTTTGAGTGTTGATTTTTAAAATAAAAAACCAGCAGTGAAATTTAATAGTTGTTTAATTGTTAGGTTCCTGTATTATATACCGCTTTAGATGTATCTCCTTAAGAAAAATTGACATTTTCCTTATTTTTAAATATAATGGAGTGGATATTGAGAGCTTGTGAATTGGACTCAGATCATCTGTGTTTTGTCTGTATGTTGAGCTCGACGCTTTCACTATTAATGACTGGGACGGAGTGAATTGGCGCGTCCTGAAGCGATTATTGCACCCCCCCGCCGGCCCGAGATCTCCCATCATGCCGTGTTCCTGCGAGCGTCTCTGTAGAACAGCTGAAGCATCAGGGTTCCTGGACGACGAGCTTACGGCTAAAAATAGCTTAGAACAGAGCGAAGCCGGAGCTATTACTGCTCTTTCTAATTGCAGCCCCCTGTGAAACACGTTCAGTCACGGCACTGCTGGGAGCCAGCGTGCGGACGCAATTTACACTTCCAATTAAACTGACGACCTTTGTGCTATAACTCAGAACGTGACTTCTGAACGCTGCAGCGCTCGCGTCTATTATTACCCGTGTTAGCTGAGGACGCGCACCAGCGTGTGACCCGACGCCGAGCCCTTGTTAAATCACTAGTATGTGATCACCTGGGTCACGTGACTGCGTCAGCTGATCACGTCTGAAGGGTCAAGTCTACAGCGCTTTATACAATACAGATGCTTTCAAAGCTGCTCTACAGAAAATAGTGATTCAGTGATGCAAACACAGTTCAGCTTTACTGAATATCCTGATCTTAATGTTTATAATATCTTATAGGTGCATGCAGCAGATTGCAGCTGGACGATAATAAACAATCGATGCAATGATATAAACAATCGGTTGACCGACCATAGATCAGAACCTTATAAACCGGCCGATTATTCCAGAAGTTCATTCCTTGTGATAAACCTGAAATGCTGCTTGTTTATTAAGAATTAAAAAATACAAAAATAAACTTGGATGCACTTTTGAAAAGCCAGAAGTAAACGTCAGTTCCGTACAGGATGATTATTTTTATTTTACCTTAAAAATACATCGACTTAATTTGATTTAAAAAGCACCTGCATCTTTGTTTTACTCGTTATTTGATTTAACATTTTGGAATAATATATTTATATGGCCTACTTTGGTTTTATTTAGTGTCACTGGTAAAGATCTTTTTTTTCTCTTTACACCAAATTTAAAAAGAAAACGAATGCTGATTAAGTACCATCTTTGTTTGGACTGTTGAATGTGTGTTGATTGTGTTGTAGCTATGCAGTTGTTGCCTTTAATTTCACATGGTTACAGTTAATGTTTTCATTTAAGGTAGTTTTATGTAGTTTCAACCCAATTTAAAAACACAAGCTAAATGCTGATGTCAGTACCTTCTATGTTTGTATTGAATGTACTTACTGCGCAGTTACTGACTTTAATTTCAGATGGTTACAGTTATTGTTTTCATTTAACCTGTTAACCTGCACCAGGACGCGGGCGCACTGAAAGCTCTTTGTTTGCACACGTCATTGTTTTCAAACAGATAAAGTAAAACAGGACAAAATGAATCTTGACAAACTATATATCATTTTGAAGGTCTAAGCCTCAAGCATCGACGACAGATCGCTGTTTTTCGATAGAAAGCTTATACGGAATGTATTTGCTAAATTTGTGTAAGCAGTACACATCAAAACATTTATAAAAAACCCCGCAGTACATACCACATTCATCCTGATAACGACTCTCAAACGTATCCACTGCTGTAAATCCTGGTTTAGTTTGAAAGATAAGGGTCCACTGAACAATATTCCATCGAGCACTTTTAGTCCAAAGAAACAACAACGTTGTAATTTAGATCTCATCTCTTCAGGGAGAGTTATTGTTTGTGTCCGTTATGGAACAAATTACACTCAAAAACAGCGTCTTGGTGGTAAAAAAACAGCATGATTGTGTAGCAGACAATGTCCCAAACAGAATGAAATCGTCAAAGATACACGGAAGATTGTTTATTTGAATTCTGGCGCTCCCTCGCGAGGGCGCGTGACGCACGCTGTGACGCACCTGTCATCTGATGGGGCGTAACTTAGCGATCTTTTTAGCACAAATAACTTTCTTTTTTTTCTTCTTCAACAGTTTTCATATATGTTTGCGTGTTTTGTGGAGAATGTGCCTGTATCTGTGTGATTAACATCTGTATGGCTGATAATCAGCATGTAATTACTGACTGTTCACAGATATCAGTGTGAATGCAGTCTATATAAAAGGCCATTATAATGTGATTATTGACTATATTGGGCGGCCATCTGTATGATTAGCATCTGTATGAATGATCTTCAGCATGTGATTACCTAATGTATGAGCAGGAGCATCTGTATGTCAGGAAATCAGTATGTACTTAAGTTATTTTTTTTTATTATTATTGTTTTTTTTTCCATCACTCAAAAATTATTATTGTATTTTTCTAGTTCTAATTTATTTTCTCAAATAAATCACTGATACAATGTCTAAGATTCTGTCTACTGTTTTATAATTGAAAAACTGCAGTGGCATGTATAAAGACTAAATAGTTTAGGGGGGGGGGGGGGGGGGGGTCTAGAAAAATGGCTGCATGAATCTCATTTCTCATGGTATCTTCTTCAGATTTGAAATATAAACTCATGAGACATGTGACTTTCAACCCATTACTTTTCTGGATTGCTCCAGGACTGATTTCATGTATTTTTATATGAAATAAAAAAAAAAATTCAGTGTGGTACAATTTTTATCAAGGCACTTCAGTGTCTATAACTTTTTATATTTTTGAGCATTATCAACTCTGGATGATGGATAGTAAAGCCCAAAGGGTCTTCTTTCCAAAGACACCAAAATTGTGTGTGTGGTACACTGAAGTCAGGAGCTGTTACCATTTTAAGTTAGTTAGTCATTTTCAGCTGTGATTCCCAATATGGGTGGTGCTGGTTAACAGGTTAAGGCAGTTTTATGTAGTTTCAACCCAATTTAAAAACAAAAGCTAAATGCTGATGTCAGTACCTTCTATGTTTTTATTGAATGTACTTACTGCGCAGTTACTGACTTTAATTTCAGATGGTTACAGTTATTGTTTTCAATAGCCAAAAGACAGTTTGGCCTGTTAAATACCAAATAAACATCTTGTTTATGTATACTTTCATTCTTGTTTGTAGCTTAAAGAAAAAAAAAATTGGAAATCGGTATCGGAATCAGCCAGTTTGCTTGTAAAAAAATCGGTATCGGAAATCGGCCAGTTTGCTTGCAAAAAATCGGTATCGGAAATCGGCCAGTTTGCGTATTAAAAAAATCGGTATCTGAATCGGCCAGTTTGCGTATTAAAAAAATCGGTATCTGAATCGGCCAGTTTGCTTATTAAAAAAATCGGTATCTGAATCGGCCAGTTTGCTAATTAAAAAAATCGGTATCTGCTGATTCCCATAATGCCCTGCGGCCTTCCGTTGGATTGGTTCAGATGAGCGGCACTGATGACTCTGATCCTGATGAAGGAGCTCAGTGAAGCTCTCAGCTGCAGGTGAATTTTCATTGATTACTCAGGCGCTGATCAATAGTGATCTGGAATCAGCTGGAAGCGCGTCCGTGTTTCTGATCTCGCTCCTCTGGCTGGTGTTTGTGTTTCCGCCGTGGCTGTGAACGGATTGACGTTCTCCCGCCGCCGCCGTGGGATTATCGGCTGCTTTAATCAAGAGAATATTTGTCGCCTCGTCTGATGTTACCTGAAATAACGCCGCTTAAGGTCTAAAAATACACAACACTCATTACGTGGATTTGCCAGACTGAACGAACAGAACAGAGGGCTTTATCAGGAGATTTAACCGGATCATTTGTGTTTTATAACGCTTTATTTTAATCTTCGAACAGATTGATAATACAGAGGAGATTGGCTTCTGCTTCAGAACGTTTACTGTAAATCACACACTTTAACCCTGTCGTTCATTACAATTTTTATAAGATTTTTATATTGAGAGTTCATGATGTTAGCCGTAATTTAGTTTAATTTTCTCTCTCTTGACATGTTAATGAGCACTTATGATTGGTGTAGTCCACTCTGTGTGGGCGGGTCATATATGTTAATGAGCTCTGTTATGATTGGTGTCGTTCACTCTGTGTGGGCGGGTCATATATGTTAATGAGCTCTGTTATGATTGGTGTAGTCCACTCTGTGTGGGTGGGTCATATGTTAATGAGCTCTGTTATAATTGGTGTAGTCCACTCTGTGTGGGCGGGTCATTTGTTAAAGAGCTCTGTTATGATTGATGTAGTCCACTCTGTGTGGGTGGGTCATATGTTAATGAGCTTAGTTATAATTGAGTGTAGTCCACTCTGTGTGGGCGGGTCATTTGTTAATGAGCTCTGTTATGATTGGTGTAGTCCACTCTGTGTGTGTGGGTCATATGTTAATGAGCTCTGTTATGATTGGTGTAGTCCACTCTGTGTGGGCGGGTCATATATGTTAATGAGCTTGTGGCTGTGATGTTGTTCTGGATGGACCGGAGAGGAAGTTTTGGGTCTGAACATAAATGTACATAGTACACAGGGATGCAGGAACCATCTGATTGATCTGTTATGTATCTAATTATTTGTCATAATTTGCAGTAGGCCTAAATTATTTTGTTTAATATACACAATAACCATCTTGATTTCTGGCTGGTTTATTTTCTCATAACTTTATTATTTTATTAATGACATTAGCTGCTTTACAGCAGAATTAGAATTTTCTTCATATTTGCTGAAGTTTTCATCGTTGATTCTGCTATTTTCCTGCTTTGAATCAATCTGTATTGTATAAAGCGTTATAGAAACACATGTGACTGGACCATGAGTGAATCATGTGATCGCAGGTGTTTGGTCATGTGACCGCAGGGCAGCACACCTGTTGCTCTCTCTCTCTCTCTATCTCTCTCTCTCTCTCTCTCTCTCTGTCTCTCTCTCTCTCTCTCTCTCTCTTCACTGTTTAACAGTGGCTGTCACACGTTCCTCACAGCGTTTGCTTGTGTCTTCTTGTTTTGCAGAAAGTGAGCGCTGTCCTCAGCCCATCGTTCGCCTGCTCTTCACCTTCAGCCTCGGCCTGGTAAGACTGCATTAACTCAATTAAACCAGACAGTAACGAGCGGCGTCTGATCATCAGACGAGAGGCATTAGTTCGTTATGTGCTTTATTAGTGTGTCTGTCTTCTGTCAGGATCTGTAGCATCCGCAAACAGCCAATCAGACGGCAGCGCTGCTCGCTTCTGTTCATTAAAGCGACAGTTCACCCTAAAATCAGCATCATTTAGTCCCACTCGTGTCCTGCAGACCTGTAGCAGTGACGTCCTTCTCTGGAACACAAAACCAGACAACATCAGACCCTGTTGACTTTCATTATATGGACATAAAAAAACACTATATCTAAAAAAAATCTTTAATATGAGATTTTAAATGAGTCAAAGAGTGCTTTATGGTGCGTCTGAATCGTGAGCATGAACATACTGCAGTGTGTAGTGTGTATATACTCTCTACAGTATGCATAGAGTAGCATGAACAGTATACAACAGAGCACACTGAGTGAAACACTGTATCCCACAATGCAATGCGCTCAACCTTCCATTTCCAGTGCGATCAGTGACCCGACAGTGATTCTCTTTCTCAGACCAGCCAACGTTTTATAACAAAACTGGACTGAAAGTGTGAAATAACCGATATGACTGTGTTTCTCATACTATCATAGTGTTCAGTACATGAGTGTTTCTGTGTCCTGATGACCAGCGCAGGGTTTTATGGGTAAATACAGGGTTTCTGAGGGTCCTTCAATCTTAGATTTGGTTTTAAGTTAAATGTAAGGCCATAGAGAGTATAACAAAGGTCTCGGTTATTTTCAGAGGTCTTAAATTTGGAGCTGGATACAGATATGTGATTATTAAACTTCAAAAGGCAATGATTAAATTAAACGAATATGAAAGCTTGTTAATGACGCTAATTGTTAATGACGGTATGGTGTTTATATTGTAATATGTTGTAGATGGTTTTATTTGATCTCATCTGTCCGAATGAGCAATAAAGCACAGACATTTCAGAATAAGAGTCCTGCTGTATTTCAGGCTTGTTTATGATTAAAAGACCCTCATTCTGCATTTTTATGGTTGTTATTGGTATTTTGGCGACAGAGTAAACAGTATCTGGCATTTAAATCAATGCAAACTCTCTCTGAACCGCCCGTCACTGGATTTATACAACATACTCATTATGTGGATTTTATTAATATTGGCACAATACATTTCAACACATTATCATATCAGCAAAATCCAAAATCGACGGATCTGTGCTTCAGGTGTGTTGATAAATGAGTGCAGATGCCCTGTTATGAGCCTCAGCCTGTTTAAATAATAAAAGAATGATGTATTTTGAGATTGCATGGGTTTGTGTGGTGTTATGTGATTTGTGCAGGTCTTATAAAGGCTTGATGTGATGCACAAAGCCAGAGTTCATGTCCAAATGAAGCTTAATCGCTGCTCTTTGGAGATTGCGTGTGTTTTGACGGAGATGCTCTTCTGGGAAGACGAGGCCTTCGGTGAATCTGTCCCGACCCGGATCATTAACGTCCGGCGTTCCCAGGAAGAGCGTTGCCATGGAGACGCGCGTGTGCGGCTGATCAGATGAACAGAAGAAGCCACCTTCATCAGCAGACGCTCTATGTGCCGTATAAGCTCAGCAGCTGGGAGATATTTACCCACGATCCTCGCTCTTTCTGTAAAAGGCAGTGTTCTATTTCTGTGGCTCTGGAAAATATTCCCTCTTTGTCCTCTCTTGGCTTATCTGCCGGCCTTCGGAGGACAGAATCCCTAATTTGCCGCTCCTGTTAGGTACATATTTGGTCAGAGATAATAGCAGGAATGATGGAGGCCGGAAACGGACTCTCGCTGCGCTCGCGGACGGCTGATTAGCGGCGTCTTGGGGCTCGTTCTGTCCATGTTTGGTCAAATCTGCTGCTAATCCTCCGTCTCCTGATCCGAAGAGTGACATACAGTCAAAACAAAAATCATTCAGACCGCAGATATCATTTTTGATATTTTTTTTACTAGCGGGTGCAGGACACTATAGTTCATTTATGTAAGTGAGGAGAGCAAAATAAAGTAAACTGTGACATATTACACCCAGTAATTCTTCATAAAGTGGACTTACAGTAAAATTTGTGAGAAAGGTGTCTGAATATACTTTGGTTTGACTGTAATTAAGCTGAAGTTTATTCGTTGGTGTTCAGCGCCGGCCGCTGATAATCAATCATACTTTTAGTGATCAGTTATTATGTGAATAAACGTTGATGATTGTGCGTCTGAATCCCATCGGTGGCCTGTATTGATCAGGGATAGTGTTCTTCTTCTGTCCTTCATCTGACGTTGGTTTTGGTTTGTCGTTTCTCCGTCAGAATGCCTTTATTAATAATCGGATCTGCGCTGATGGTTAATCAGAGTCTAGTTAATACTAGTAATACTAGATCAGGGCGGGTAACATGAATAGCAGAACTAGTTCATCATCATCAACAGAAACTCAGTTTAGTTTTAAAGCAGATGACAGAGAGCTGTAGAGGAATAAACATATAACAACATCAATAAACAAAACAAGCCACAGACGATAAACAACAGGATAAATGAGGATCAAATTAATCTCTTCAGGAAATTAAGAGCCAAAGAAAGTCTTCTGCTAACCCTTGAGTGTGTGTGTGTGTGTGTGTGTGTGTGTGTGTGTGTGTGTGTGTGAGAGAGAGAGAGAGAGAGAGAGAGAGAGAGAGAGAGAGAGAGAGAGAGGGAGGAGTGAGTGTGTGTGTGTGTGTGTGTGTGTGTGTGTGTGTGTGTGTGTGTGTGTGTGTGTGTGTGTGTGTGTGTGTGTGTGTGTGTGTGTGTGTGTGTGTGTGTGTGTGAGCAGCCCAGCTGTGTGTGTGTGTGTGTGTGTGTGTGTGTGTGTGTGTGAGAGAGAGGGAGTGTGTGTGTGTGTGTGTGAGAGAGAGAGAGAGAGAGAGGGAGTGAGTGTGTGTGTGTGTGTGTGTGTGAGAGAGAGAGAGGGAGTGTGTGTGAGAGAGAGAGAGAGCGAGGGAGTGAGTGTGTGTGTGTGTGTGTGTGTGAGAGAGAGAGAGAGAGAGAGAGAGTGTGTGTGTGTGTGTGTGTGTGTGTGAGAGAGAGAGAGAGAGTGAGTGAGTGAGTGTGTGTGTGAGAGAGAGAGTGAGTGAGTGAGTGAGTGTGTGTGTGTGTGTGAGAGAGAGAGAGAGAGAGAGAGGGAGTGAGTGTGTGTGTGTGTGTGAGAGAGAGAGAGAGTGAGTGTGTGTGTGAGAGAGAGAGAGAGAGAGAGAGAGAGAGAGAGAGAGAGAATATCTACAAAACAACGGGTATAGTGGTGGTAAAGAGCATCAATGGGCTCTTCGAACAAGACTTCCTCTGCATCAAAGACAGAGCACAGAAAGAGACCATAACCAGCGACCAACTAATCACTCCTGAGGAGTCAGTCTCCCACAGCATCCACACAAATGAGGATCAGACAGAACAGAGAGACCCTTCGAGCATAAACCAGACCAAAGACCCCCATTCACACTGCTATTGCACTGACATGAGGGAGAGGTTCACAGAGCTAGAGGGAGAAATGGTACAGCTCAAGGAGATGATCTTTTCCTTGCAAAAAGTTCAGACAACAGACCAGACCAGCAACAGCCCCACAGCCAAGCACAGAGAAAGGGACAGCCTCAGGAGAGAGCTGTCTACACTGCAGGGTGAGGTGAAGGAACTCCAGCAGGTGAGAGAGGGGCTAAGGGCCCAGCTGGAGACACTGGAAACACAGTTCTTACAACAGACTGAGATACACAGGACACAACTAACAGCAATGAGGATGGAAATAAGAGAACTGAGGCAGGACAGAGGAGCACAGCACAGCGAGTTCAGCTCATCAGAGGAACCGGTGGAGCAGGACACCCCTCACCCTGATCACAGCTCCCAAACAACAGAGATTCAGCACAGCCAGAATCCTCCTCTCGCATCAGACACTTCCCTCACATCACACTCAGACGACCCCTCCACACCAACAGAAGGAATGCTAAAACCAGAAGTCGCTCTTTTAATTGATTCAAATGGGAAATTTATTGATGAAAAGAAACTCTTTCCCAAACACAGAGTGACCAAACTCTGGTGTCCGAACACTCAGAGCGCACTCAAATCGCTAAGTGTAGACAAACTGGGATCCCCAAGCCATATAATAATCCACACCGGCACAAACGACCTGAGAGCCAAACAGGAGAGGGTGGCTACATCATTACAAACAGTGATTGAAAAGGCCTCAACCACCTTCCAAAATGCTAAAATTATCATCTCCACACTGCTGCCCCGAAAAGACTTCCATCCTGACACTATCCAGCGGGTGAATGCCAACCTCTCCCGTGCCTGTGCGCTTAAACCCAACGTGCACCTGGCACACCACCCCACCCTGGACTTCACATGCCTCTACGACCATGTCCATCTGTACAAAACAGCTGTTCCTGTCTTCGCCAGGACCCTCAAAGATGTGGCCCTGAATCGGAACCGCAACAGCACCCCCAGGAGCAACAGAGTCCAACAACCTCCACCCAGACCTGTAAGAAAGCACAGTGTACCCCCAGAGAGAACATCCAGAAGACAACAGCACTCTCACATGCTGAGACCATCCCAGCCAACACCTGAGCATCTTCTCCCAGCCCTCACATCCTCACATTCAGTGAATCAGACCAGACCAAAGCCACTCCTGCCTACCCCCTACCCCCCTCATACACAGCAGGCCCCTGGCAGTCACAGCTATGCTCAGATTGTGAGCAGAAAACCCACAACAGCACCAGTGCAAGCCACAACAACAGAGCTAAGAGACATCCGTCAGATGCTCAACCTCATCTGCTCACACCTACTGTCATAGGTCAAAACTTATCAACAAAACTAAGACCCTATGAACAACAAAGCATTTATAATATCATGCTGGAATATTCAAGGCCTGAGATCATCTACCTTTGGCCTCAAAAGCAGAAACACAGATTTCAACTCAGAAATAAAAAATTCAGACATCATCATCCTGCAGGAGACATGGAGCAGAGATGGACCCACCGGCTGCCCCAAAGACTACAGAGAACTCATCATCCCATCTATTAAACTGCCTGGAGTGACACAAGGAAGAGACTCGGGAGGCATGCTTATTTGGTACAGATCAAATCTTGTCCATGCCGTCAAAGTAGCTAAAACAGGACAATTCTATACATGGTTAGAAATTAATAGTACAGTCACCGCAACAGAGAAAAACATCTTCCTATGTGCCACTTATATCCCTCCAGCAGAGTCTCCCTATTTTAATGAAGACAGTTTCTCCATTCTTGAAGTAGACATTAATTACTTCCAGTCACAGGGAAGCGTACTGGTCTGTGGAGACCTAAATGCCAGAACAGGTGAAGAACTGGACACACTTAACTCTCAGGGGGACAAACACCTGCCTGGAGGTGACGTCCTCCCCCCACCTATACACACACGAAGACACAATTATGATAAAACAACAAACAAAAGCGGAACACATCTTCTTCATCTGTGTCGCACACTAGGTATGTACATAGTCAATGGCAGACTAAGAGGAGATTCCTACGGTAGATACACCTACAGCTCAGCTTTTGGTAGCAGTACAGTCGACTATTTTCTTACAGACCTTAACCCAAACTCCCTCAGAGCGTTCACAGTCAGCCAACTAAACCCACTATCAGACCATAGTAAAATAACCCTCTACTTAACCAGAGCAACGCCCAACCAAGAAACATCTAAACAAACCCAGCTCCACTCACTTAGAAACACGTATAGATGGAAACAAAACAGTAAAGATACATATCTAAGTACAATTGGTCAAACAAAAATTCAAGTCCTATTAGATCAATTCCTCGCCACTCCTTTCCCGCACGACAGTGAAGGTACAAACCTAGCAGTAGACAAGCTGAACAGAATATTTGAGGTCTCAGCAACATTATCAAATTTAAAATCCACAAAAAGAAAAGCAAAAAGACCACATGCCACTGAGAGATGGTTTGACAATGACTGCAAAAGACTTAGGAAAGAAGTAAGAATCCTATCAAACCAGAAACACAGAGAGGCTGACAATGAGAACATCCGTCATCTCTATCATGAAAAACTTAAACAATATAGGAATACTTTAAGAAAGAAAAAAGAACAAAACACAAAAAGTCAACTCAAAGATATTGAAGAATCCTTAGAATCCAACCACTTCTGGAAACATTGGAATACACTAAACAAATCTTACCATCAAGAACTAGCCATCCAGAATGGAGATGTTTGGATAAACCACTTCTCCAACCTTTTTAGTAATATAGAAAACAATCGGGAACAAAATGCAATGTACGAAAAACTAAGGGTTTTAGAGTCGACCATCAAAGACTACCAGAACCCCTTAGACTCTCCAATCACACTAGCTGAACTATTAGACCAAATACAAACCCTGAAAACCCAAAAAGCCTGTGGTGTCGATGGCATCCTAAATGAAATGATAAAATACACAGAGCACAAATTCAAATTAGCCATCCTCAAGCTCTTCAATATCATCCTTAGTTCAGGTATATTCCCCAACATTTGGAACAAAGGCCTCATCACCCCAATCCATAAAAACGGAGACAGATTTGACCCCAATAACTACCGTGGCAAATGTGTAAACAGCAACCTAGGTAAACTTTTCTGCAAAATCCTAAACAGCAGACTAGCCCATTTTCTTAGAGACAGAAATGTCCTGAGCATGTGTCAAATTGGCTTCCAACCAAAATATCGCACATCAGACCATATATACACTCTCCATACCTTAATCGATAAGCAAATCAACCAAAACAAAAGCAAAATTTTCTCATGCTTTATTGACTTCAAAAAAGCTTTTGACTCCATTTGGCATGAAGGTCTTTTTCTTCAATTAATCCAGTGCGGCATCGGAGGAAAAACATATGACATCATCAAATCAATGTACAAAAACAACAAATTTGCTGTTAAGATTGGTAACAAACACACAGAATTCCTCCCTCAGTGTCGTGGAGTGAGACAGGGCTGCAGCTTAAGTCCTGCACTGTTCAATATATACATAAATGAGTTAGCAAGGGCTCTAGATCAGTCTGCAGCGCCCGGTCTTACTCTACTAGACACTGAAGTCAAATGCCTCCTGTTTGCTGATGATCTGGTGCTGCTGTCTCCCACTAAAGAGGGTCTACAGCAGCATCTAGACCTCCTGCACAGCTTCTGTCAGTCATGGGCCCTGTCAGTTAACCCCAAAAAGACAAAAATAATGATTTTCCAAAAAAGACCCAGCCACCAAGACCAACATCATAGTTTTAAATTAGACAACATGCTCCTTGAGCACACGCAGAACTACACTTATCTTGGCATAAATATTAACAACACAGGGAATTTTAACAAAGCTGTGAACGACCTGAGAGACAAGGCACGGAGAGCTTTTTACGCTATTAAGAGAAATATCAAAATTGACATCCCAATCAGAATCTGGATAAAAATAATCAAATCAGTAATAGAACCCATCGCACTCTACGGGTGTGAAGTCTGGGGTCCACTCACAAACCAAGAGTTCACTAAATGGGACAAACACCCAATAGAGTCTCTGCAGACCGAACTATGCAAAGTTTTGCTCCGAGTACAGCGCAAAACCCCAAATAATGCCTGCAGAGCAGAATTAGGATTATACCCACTTATAATCACAATTCAAAAAAGGGCCATTAAATTCCATGCCCACCTAAAAAATAGTGATAAACAGACCCTCCATCACAAAGCCCTGAACTACCAAGAGCTGACACCAGAAAGAAACGCCCTCGGCCAATTGGTCTTAGAGCTGACTACACAAACCACAACATGTCTGACTGAGAATAAAAACTTAGCCAGACCAAACCAAATAATTAAAACACAAAAAGAAAAATACCTGAAACATTGGAGAGACGCAACAGCCCTACAAAGTAAATTGGAATGCTATTTGGCCCTAAATAGAGAATATGAATTGGCAGGATACCTGAGTACAGTGAGTGACCCTAAACTGAGAAAAGTCCTGAGCATGTACAGACTCAGTCAACACAATCTCACTATAGAGACAGGCAGACACAGACAGACCTGGCTACCAAAAGAAGACCGGCTGTGTCCTCACTGCACAGGAAATGAAGTGGAAACAGAACTGCACTTCCTGACATCCTGCCCTAAATATGACCAAATTAGGGACACTTTCTATCCCCATTTCACAACTCACCACAAAGACTTCCATCAGAAACCAAATATGGACAAACTCCCATACCTGCTAGGAGAAAGCCCAGCAAGCTCAAATCTGGCCGCCAGGTATGTGAGGTCCTGTCACGACGAAAGAGCCTCCAGCGGGACACAACTACCAACACACTCACGATATGCCTAGAGGCACTTCTAGAAATATTAGAAGACTGATTTTTTTTACCTACCCATTATTATTTTATTATTTATATTGTATAGTGTTATTAAAGCTTTGGCAATGTAAAGATTTATTTCACCTTGCCAATAAAGCTATTTGAATCTTGAATCTTGAATCTTGAGAGAGAGAGAGAGAGAGGGAGTGAGTGTGTGTGTGTGTGTGTGAGAGAGAGAGAGAGAGAGAGAGGGAGTGAGTGTGTGTGTGTGTGTGTGTGTGTGAGAGAGAGAGAGAGAGAGAGTGAGTGAGTGTGTGTGTGTGTTGGTTACTGCTGTATTAGTCTGAATGTTTAACTTCGCAGACAAACATTAGCAGGGTGGACTTGTTTGCACTAGTCAGGTGCTGACAAACATACACACACACACACACTTTCATGATCTCTGCTGTGTTTGATTGACGGATGTCGTTGTCTTTCTCCAGGTTTTCCGCTGCTCCTGCTGTTTCGTGTGAAGCGCGTGTGTCCTCTGCATCGTTAATTTGAGCACGCTTATGAAGCAGGGGCCTCTGGGTAATTACCCTCGCTGCCGTTTTAAACCGGCGGTAGCAGGGGATTGCGCTGCCTTACAGGGACGGATAATTATCTCCTCGTCAGCCACTCACTAACTCACGTGTTCAGAATCAGAAAGAGCTTTATATACACACAAGGAATTTGTCTTGGTGTTAGGAGCTTCCGGTACAGAAAGTACAAACATAGTGCAACATACATAAAGTTAAGGTAATAAAACACTATTAAAGAGAATATACAATAAATTATAAATAACAGTAGTAATACAAATATACAGAAAATGTCCAGACAAATTTGTGAATGTGCAGAAGGTTTGTTGAGTTGTATACAGATGTACAGTACTGAGGTGTGTTATGTGTTGTTCAGGTCTGGGGGAAAAACTGTTCTTGTGTCTGGCTGTTTTGGTGCTCAGTGATCTGTAGCGTCGGCCAGAGGGCAACAGTACAAAGAGAGAGTGAGCTGGGTGTGAGGGTCCAGAGTGACTTTCTTAGCCCTTTTCCTCACTCTGGAGGTGTACAGTTCTTGGAGGCTGGGCAGAGAGGCACCGATGATCCTCTCAGCAGTCCTGACTGTCCGTTGTAGTCTTCTGATGTCTGTTTTGGTAGCTGAACCAAACCAAACAGTTATAGATTAACATAAGACAGACTCGATGATGGCAGAGTAGAACTGTATCAGCAGCTCCTGAGGCAGGTTGAACTTCCTTAGCTGGCGGAGGAAATACAGCCTCTGCTGGGCCTTTTTCGCAATAGAGTCAATGTGATTGTCCCACTTCAGGTCCTGAGAGATGGTGGTGCCCAGGAACCTGAATGACTCCACTGCAGTCACTGTAGTGCTGTTCATGATGGTGAGTGGGGGGAGAGCAGGGGGGTTCCTCTTGAAGTCTATGACCATCTCCACTGTTTTAAGAGTGTTGAGCTCCAGGTTGTTAAGACTGCACCAGACAGCCAGCTGCTCAACCTCCTGTCTGTAAGCAGACTTCAGGAGCTTGACAGAGGGGTCCTTTGAAGTGCAGTCATTGGTGTAGAGGGAGAAGAGCAGTGGGGAGAGAACGCAGCCCTGAGGGGCGCCAGTGCTGATGGTGAGAGTTCTGGATGTGAGTTTTCCCTGCTGCCGATTTTGGGCTTTTTGGGGACGGGAATGATGGTGGAGCGTTTGAAGCAGCAGGGAACTTCACACAGCTCCAGAGATCTGTTGAAAATCTGTGTAAAGATGGGGGCCAGTTGGTCAGCACAGACTTTTAGACAGGCAGGTGAAATACCCTCTTGAAGCTTTCCTAGATTTCTGCTTCCTGAAGACCCGGTTCACATCCTCTACACAGACTTTAAACGCAGGTAGAATGGTGGGGGAGGGAGGGAGGGAGGGAGGGGGGTTGCAGGGGGGGTAGGTGAATGTGTGGAGTGCAGATCAGAGTGGGTGCTGGGTGTCAGTCTGGCCTTTTCAAATCGGCAGTAAAACACATTCAGATCATCAACCAGTAGTTGATTCTCCACAGACTGTGGGGGTGGCGTCTTGTACATGGTAATGTTCCTCAGACCAGTCCATACTGATGCCGGGTCGTTTGCTGAAAGCTCTCTTCTCAGCTTTTCAGAGTAGTTTTTGTAGCCACTCTGATCTCCTTTGTTAGTCTGTTCCTTGCCTGGTTATACAAGATTTTATCCCCACTTCTGTAAGTGGCCTGTCAAAGCTGTTTGAGTTTCCCAGTAAACCACGGTTTATCATTATTGAATAAGAATGTCCTGGATGCATATATCCTCACAGAAACTGATATATGAAGTTACAGTCTCCGTGAGCTCATCCAGATCAGTGGCAGCAGCTTCAGAAACACTCCAATCAGTGAGGTCAAAACAAGCTCGTAAATCCCGCTCTGCTTCATTAGTCCATCTCTTTATAGTCCTTAATACAGGTTTAGCTGATTTCAGTTTTTGCCTGTAGGTCGGTATGAGATGAACCAAACAGTGATCAGAGAGCCCCAAAGCTGCTCGTGGGACAGAGTGATATGCATCTTTTATTGCTGTGTAACAGTGATCCAATATATTACTGTCTCTGGTGGGACATGCTGTCTGTATTTTGGTAGTTTGTTAAAATCCCCATGAATGATTAAAAGAGAGTCCGGGTACCTTTGCTCAGTTTCAGATATTTGTTCGGCCAGCTGTTGCATCGTGGCGCTCACGCACGCGTCCGAAGGCACGTACACATTCACGAGAATGAAAGAGGAAAACTCTTGGGGCGAGTAGAAAGGTTTACAGTTTATGAAGAGCGCCTCTAAATTAAGAGAACACATCTTCTTCAGAGTTGTTACATCTGAACAACCTTCATTTATGTAGAAACATAGTCCACCACTTCTCGTTTTCCCCATTAGCTCCGTGATGCGATCTGCTCTGAACAGCTGATAGCCCGGCAAATGAAGCGCGTTATCCGGGATGTCTTCACTCAGCCAGGTTTCAGTGAAGCACAATGCAGCAGAGTTTGAGAAGTCCTTGTTTGTGCGGGTGAGGAGACGTAGTTCATCCGTTTTGTTAGGAAGGGATCGGAGATTCACTAGATGGATTCCCTCGTTTGCGTCTGAGTGTGCGTTTGAGTCGGATCGCTGCCCCTCCGACTAGAACATCTAACAAAAACCGGCAAAATGTTGTCTGGTGTGTGTTGTCTTATGTCCAGTAGTTAGTCTCTGGTAAAACTGATACTAAGGGTGTTTTCACACCTGTAGATCGATTGCTTTATTCCGAAACAGGGATTAAAATTATTACAATGTTGCTTTTTATTCTTGGTGCGGTTTGCTTTCACACGGCAAAGTTTCTAAACGGACCACATTGGTCAAAGTTCCACGGAGCTGGAATGACAATTAATGATTAATTTGGAAAGAGAGGCAAACAAACTCTCTCTCACTCACATACACACACACGCGTCAGGATGGAACGACAACAGCTTT
>CM049855.1:512334-529834 GCA_027422415.1 Schizothorax lantsangensis
ATCCGGCTTTAAACTCATTTAAATCAGCGAGTCATTTGTGTTCAAGCACTTCACGCTGGCTCTCACAGAGAGGTTTAGTGTCGCGTGACGAGACTCGTTAGCGATTAACGATCTGCTCCAGTGCGCTCGCAACCGCTGCGCTGCCGCTTGAGCTTCAAATGAGTCGCGCTGTTGCCTTACGCTTTCGGCGCATAAGCATTATAACGAACATTTATTGAACTCTTGTTGCTGATGAACACACTGTGTGCAACGATACAGTCTTTCAATCTACAAACCTCCATCATATCATTTGATCAAGGAACATTATATTGCAATAATTATCGTTTTATCGCCCAGCCCTACACTGCAAAAAATTATTCTCAAAACAATTATTCTCGTATAAATATCTAAAAATAATTGAAACAAGATAAATTTACTGTACAGGGCTTGACACTTACCTTTTTCCCAAGTAGCACATGTGCTCCTAAGTTGAAAAATTTAGGAGCGCATTAAAAAAATTTAGGGGCACAATGCAAATTTTTCAAATTAGGTGTTTTAGCTTAATAAGAGGATATAAAGAGACTTACAAGCACAATTATTTAATTTATCAGAATACAGAAAGTACACAAGGTTTTTAAATAATTTTGTTTCAGACTTTATTTAATAGGCTAATTATGTAATTAGTTATAGCCCTATTAAACTATGTACATTAGGTGACAGTTTTACATTTTCACAATAGTCATTGAAGCTTTTGTCAACGTATGTTTTTTTTTTTATCACAATATATAATTTCGAAGTGAAAAAAGTGTTGTCCTCCTAACAGGTTAAATAACTTTATTAAAGATCCTTTACTAAAGAAAGACTTTATTTAAAAAAAAATATATACAAAAATATAAATAAACAAGTGTTTCAAGATTAGAGTGCAAAAGATTGTTCAAATGAAGGAAAGAACAATATAACACTTCACAATAAGGTCCCATTTGTTAACATTAGTTAAAGCAGGTTAACATTAACTAACAATGTGCAATAGCTAATTGTAGCAGTAGTTAATATTCTTTGTTAATGTTAATTAATAAAAATACAAACTAGTTAATGTTTGCTCCATTGAATAATGTTAGCAGACACAACTTTAGATTTTATAATGTATTATTAAAAGTTGAAATGAACATGAAAATGATTAATAAATGCAGTCATTGTTTTTTCATGTTAACTAATGGAACTTAAGTGTTGCTGAACAATAATAACAAATCAGTCAATATATAGATAGGCCCTCTGTTCTCTCTTATAGATCAGTGGATAGGCCATGTTTTAGGTTCGATTTTTTTATTTTTTTATAAATAGCTCATTAAGTTTGAAAATAAATAGCTCATTAAGTCTTTAAGTATTAATTATTTGGTGCTATTGTGAAGACTAAAGCGAATATAAATATCTAAATGACTGTGAAACATTTACACTGGCTGCGTCCGAAATCGCATACTGTTTTTCACATACTATATAGTAGGGAAGTATGCGATTTCGGACGCACCGACAGTTATGAAAGTAGCCAGCTGCTGTGTTTACAGGGTTACCGGGGTAACGGCAGCGTCAGCGCCCTCTAGTGGTGAATGTGCGTCATTCAGCGCGTCTTCTTAACTCGCTCCGCCTTTCTTCTCATCTGTGCTCATTTAAATTAAACCGTTGCCTTTTTAAAGTTCAGTAATCATGAGGCTGTATTGCTATTTTTCCATAAACTGAAGAAATTAATACGTTTGTTATTGGCCACTGTATAAGTTAGGCTGTTTTGTATTCGCACTCATGCTCCTAAATACATTTTCCGCACACATCTATTTTTAGTCGCATGTGCGAGTGAAATGCTCACACTGTCGAGCCCTGCTGTACAAGTAAAATGACTTAAAATATTAAGTCTTGTTTTCTGTACAAAAAAAATCTAAAATTTGGCAGTTTTTCCTTAAAACAAGCAAAAATATCTGCCAATGGGGCAAGAAAAATTATCTTGTTTAGCCTTTGAATGCATGAATGAGGCATTTATATATGAATGAATATCATATATAATAATCTTTTAATCAAGATTATTTTTCTTACCCCATTGGCAGATATTTTTGCTTGTTTTAAACAAAAACTAACAAAATGTTGATATCTTAATTGTACAGTAAATGCATCTTGATTCCAGAATGTTTAGATATTTACACCAGAAACATACTAAGCAATAAAATCAATTTTTGCAGTGTGCTCTAAATGAATAAGACGCATTTGTTGGGATTCAGTAGATTTGACCTGATGATAAACACGCTTCAACGTCCAGAGCCTCCATTCAGTCCAGTGTAGTTGCTCATGTCGATCTGTTATGAAGGTTATTGTAAGTTTGTGCATGAACTGAAGCGGTGCTAGCGTGTGGAGCTGATGTTTGCACGCGTGGCGTGTTTGGTTCCTGAAGGACCCGAAGATCTTGGCGTCTCTGGAGGCGGCGGGGAAGAGCGAGGCGGATCTGGACGGACGCATCATCTGCGTGTGCAGCGGGACGGACCTGGTCAACCTCAGCTTCATGTACATGGTGATGGACAACACGGACACCACCAAGGTGAGCGTTACCACGGCGACACGCGTGTGATGCAAACCTCATTAACATTTATCATGTGTGGAAAAAGTCGCCAGCCACCACCAGCGTTTTTTAATGCATGTTTTTAACTCAAATTTAATGGCGCCCAGAATATTTTGTTGTATGAATATCTGAACATGCAATACTTTAAAATAAAGAACAGACCCTATGCTTTAGAACAAAAAAATCGGTTTTATTCTAGCTTCAAGCATTCTTTTTTATCAACACTTGAATGTAGGCAGGTTTCATAAAAAAGCAACATTTTGGAGCAAAAAGCTAAGAAAACTGCATTTTTATCAAATACTACATCTGGATCATATTCAGTAATATCATCAATGCAAAGCTGCAGTAGATGGCTTCCATCAGTATCCCAAAGCTTGCACAGACCTCTTTCTGTATCCACATTTCACTCGGTAACATTAGGCAGTTTTCATTTATATGCGGTTAGTGTTGATGATCCTATTATTTTTCATATGCATACGCTATATAGACAAAAGTATTGGCACCCCCTTCTTTAGAACAGAAAAATGCACTTCCAAATCTGTGGCAACAACGATGGGAACATAATTCATGTATTTAAAAATTGTATTTCATCTCTGTAGCAACAGTTTTGTAAGTGTCTAAAATGACTGAACCCATATGTACAAGTCATTGGTGTTTGGTGATGAGTTTTTGTCTCAAGGTCTGCATTTACAGTCACACCAGAGGTGTTAAACTGGGATTAGGACTTGGTTTTATGCAGACCAGTCAAGTTCTTCCACACTGACTCAATCAATCATTTTCTTTTTGAACCTTGTCTTATACACAGAGACATTGTCATGTTAGAATAGAAAAGAGTCCAAACTGTTGCTATAATATTAGAAGCACACAATTTCCTAGAATATCATTATATGCTTTAACATTAAGATTTGTACTCATAGAAATTACTAAAGTAGTCAAACCTGTTCATTAGAAGGGGTGCCAATACTTTTGGCAATATAGTGTATCACATATGAGATCGCTGGTTTCTGCATCTTCCTCGTCTGTGTTTTTGATCGAGTGATTCTAGACTCATTCAGGAGATGCTTAATAGCGCCCCCGAGTGTACAACAGCGAGAACACGGAAACCCGTAAAATTCCGAGTTAAAACACATGTATCTCCAGCTAACTTCTGTTCAGTTCAGAAAGCTGTCACATTCAATAATACTGTAATATGTTTGTGATTCATTGACACTAAATCAAGGTGTCTTATATGAGTGTCTTAAACTGAGTCTTATATGAGCTGTTTGAACCTTGTTAGCAGGTTTACAGTCACGTCGTGTTTAAGTTACTTCTAGATAATATTTCATGTAGCAGATTTAATAGTGATCTAATAGTCTGATTTGTCCCTGATTCAGGAGCTTCTTCAGACGTGAATCATTCAAAGCGTCTCCTGATGTTTTAAAGATGAATCTCGACCTGATCGTTGATCGTGAACTGCTACAAAACATGTTATGTGTTATTTCTCCTCATGTATGATTGTTTTGTGTTTGCAGAAATGGATGGAAGGCCTGAAATCGGTGATTCACAACTTCAAGGCGAATAACGTGTGTCCAATGACTTGCCTGAAGAAACAGTGAGTAGATCCACTTAAAGATGACTCAACAATCAGACTAATGAATGACAAGCATCTATGTGTGGTCATTAACAGTGGTAAATAGACCCTGAATCAAGATCTGTTTGAGATCTGTTAGAGGTCTATTTGGGATGTTTTAAGGATCTGTTAGAGGTCTGTTTGGGATCTGTTAAAGATCTGTTTGAGATCTGTTTGAGGTCTGTTTGGGATCTTTTGAAGATCTGTTAGAGGTCTATTTGGGATCTTTTAAAGATCTGTTAGAGGTCTGTTTGGGATCTGTTAAAGATCTGTTTGAGATCTGTTTGAGGTCTGTTTGGGATCTTTTGAAGATGTTAAAGATCTGTTTGAGATCTGTTGCAGATCTGTTTGAGATCTGTTAGAGGTCTGTTTGGGATCTTTTAAAGATCTGTTAGAGGTCTGTTTGGGATATTTTGAAGATCTGTTAAAGATCTGTTAGAGATCTGTTTGAGATCTGTTAGAGGTCTGTTTGGGATATTTTGAAGATCTGTTAAAGATCTGTTAGAGATCTGTTTGAGGTCTGTTTGGGATCTTTTAAAGATCTGTTAGAGGTCTGTTTGGGATCTTTTAAAGATCTGTTAGAGATCTGTTTGAGGTCTGTTTGGGTTCTTTTAAAGATCTGTTTGAGATCTGTTTGGGATCTTTTGAAGATGTTAAAGATCTGTTTGAGATCTGTTGCAGATCTGTTTGAGATCTGTTAGAGGTCTGTTTGGGATCTTTTAAAGATCTGTTTGAGGTCTGTTTGGGATATTTTGAAGATCTGTTAAAGATCTGTTAGAGATCTGTTTGAGATCTGTTAGAGGTCTGTTTGGGATATTTTGAAGATCTGTTAAAGATCTGTTTGAGATCTGTTTGAAGTCTGTTTGGGATCTGTTAGAGGTCTGTTTGGGATCTTTTGAAGATCTGTTAGAGGTCTGTTTGGGATCTTTTGAAGATGTTAAAGATCTGTTGCAGATCTTTTTGAGATCTGTTAGAGGTCTATTTGGGATCTTTTGAAGATCTGTTAGAGATCTGTTTGAGATCTGTTAGAGGTCTGTTTGGGATCTTTTGATGATCTATTAAAGATCTGTTAGAGGTCTGTTAAAGATCTGTTAGAGATCTGTTTGGGGTCTGTTTGGGATCTTTTGAAGGTCTATTAATGATCTGTTTGAGATCTGTTAGAGGTCTGTTTGGGATCTTTTGATGATCTATTAAAGATCTGTTAGAGGTCTGTTAAAGATCTGTTAGAGATCTGTTTGAGGTCTGTTTGGGATCTTTTGAAGATGTTAAAGATCTGTTTGAGATCTGTTGCAGATCTGTTTGAGATCTGTTAGAGGTCTATTTGGGATCTTTTGAAGATCTATTAAAGATCTGTTAGAGGTCTATTAAAGATCTGTTTGAGGTCTGTTTGGGATCTTTTGAAGATGTTAAAGATCTGTTTGAGATCAGTTGCAGATCTGTTTGAGATCTATTAGAGGTCTATTTGGGATCTTTTGAAGATCTGTTAGAGATCTGTTAGAGGTCTGTTTGGGATCTTTTGAAGGATCTGTTAGAGGTCTGTTTGGGATCTTTTGAAGATCTATTAAAGATCTGTTAGAGGTCTGTTTGAGATCTGTTAGAGGTCTGTTTGGGATCTTTTGAAGATCTGTTAGAGGTCTGTTTGGGATCTTTTGAAGATCTGTTAGAGGTCTGTTTGAGATCTGTTAGAGGTCTGTTTGAGATCTGTTAGAGGTCTGTTTGAGATCTGTTTGGGATCTTTTGAAGATCTGTTAGAGGTCTGTTTGGGATCTTTTGAAGATCTGTTAGAGGTCTGTTTGGGATCTTTTGAAGATCTGTTAGAGGTCTGTTTGAGATCTGTTTGAGATCTGTTTGAGATCTGTTAGAGGTCTGTTTGGGATCTTTTGAAGATCTGTTAGAGGTCTGTTTGGGATCTTTTGAAGATCTGTTAGAGGTCTGTTTGAGATCTGTTTGAGATCTGTTAGAGGTCTGTTTGGGATCTTTTGAAGATCTGTTAGAGGTCTGTTTGGGATCTTTTGAAGATCTGTTTGAGATCTGTTAAAGATCTGTTAGAGATCTGTTAGAGGTCTGTTTGGGATCTTTTGAAAATCTGTTTGAGATCTGTTTGAGATCTGTTTGAGATCTGTTAGAGGACTGTTTGGGATCTTTTGAAGATCTGTTTGAGATCTGTTAGAGATATGTTAGAGATCTGGTATAACCAGATGAGAATCAGCAGGATCCATCAGATGTTTGTCTTCTTAACCATTCTCTGTCTTTCTTTCTGTCTAGTTGGATGAGACTCTCCTTCCTAAAGAATGTCAACGGCAAAATCCCAGTCCGAGGGTGAGTGTCTGATTCCTCTGGATCGTCTCTTTATTCTGTGATGTTTTGACTGATCTGATCTGATCTGATCTCATGCAGTATCACACGGACGTTCGGCTCGGGTAAAACGGAGAAAGGAATCTTCCAAGCGCTGAAGGAACTCGGTCTCCCCAGTGGGAAGGTCAGAAAGAGTCTTAATTCATGATGCTGCTCTTATTGTGAGCAAATCATCAGTAAAGTGATTATAAAGAGAAACACGTCTCGGACGTTCAGATGATGTCATCTAGACTCAGTTTCATTGCCAGGAGTTATTTTAATATTTGATGTATTTATTTATTACGTAGGATATTTCTTTAGATATCTTAGTATGTATTTAGTGTTTTGTCGTTTTATGTACAATCATACATATGCATGATATTTTGAATTGCCGTTTATTTTTATATTTTCAGTTTCAGTAGTTGTGCGTAACCAGGTTATTGAGTTGCTTTTATAGATGTGCACCAGTGAGACTTTTTGACTTGTTTTAAACCATTGAAAAACAGTTTAATCTTAATAACCCACCAGTGCAATAAAACACACTTATTCAAGATATGGTTCTGAAAACAGAAGATTGATTGAGTTTTACATGGTTTTCAGCTGGAAAATGAGACATAAGGATTTCAGTCATCAGTCCCTCATGGATCAAACCACATCTCGTCCTACTTTTGTTAAATATCTTGTTCCCGTCACATTGCAGACGTTAAATACGTGTCATGCTGACTCTTAAAGGGATCCCCGGGTATTAAGACATGTATAGCTTAATATAACATAAATGATGTCTCTTATTTAAATATGTAATAGAAAACCGACAAAAAATCGGCATCGTTTTTGGACTATGGGGGGCGCCATTATTTCACGTGCACAGTACATTCTGTGTCAATGACGTCAAATGGTTGTACTCAGTGAGCTACTGGCGCTTATTTCTACCGCAACACAACTCAGAAAATAATATACTGATATGATACCACATTGTGTGGCTTTTGGTTGTCATTTTCAGTCAAAGGGCAACAAGAGAAGCGATGTAAGACTGCTTTCCTAGCGATAATAGGAGGAGAAAAGCATGGGAAGATGCCTGCGGATGAATAAAACTCCCTAAAGACCTGCTTCTTTTTCCTCTCCACTTTAGCCCTGATGCCTTTGAGTCTTTTAGTAGACTACAGCTACTGAAAGAGCTCTTGAGACTAGAGACGCTAGATGCTATCTGTTAGGATGTAAACATACCGACGCTAATCATGACGCGCGGCCGCTAGAGGAGTTTCTCAGTGCGGATATCCGGGGCGTTTAGACTCCTTGTGGGGAAAAATCGATGGTACAGCATTTGGTTTAAACCTATACTTCTATCCATCACCACTCTTTCAGTAGCTGTGCTCATCATATCAGTGTTTTATTTTCCCAGTTGTCTATTTCGAGATGTGTTGTGGTAAAAATAGCATCAGGTAGCGCTAGTAGCTCACCGAGTGCAACCATTTTACGTCATCAGAATAATGGCGCCCCCCATAGTTCAAAATATGTATAAAAAGATGGGATTTTTAAAAAAAACATAAATCTTTGATGGGTTTTCTACTACGTATTTCAGTAAGAGACATAATTATGTCATATTAAGCCATACAAGTCTTAATACCCAGGGATCCCTTTAACCTGCTGATTTGGTTCTGCGTTGCAGAATGATGAAATCGAGCATTCGGCCTTCACCTTCGACATCTTCTATGCTCTGACGCAGAAGATCAGCCCTCGCACGGACATCGAGGAGCTCTTCAAGAAGATGTACGTCACACGCTGTTCAGTCCTCACGGTTAACTAGTACTCTAGAGCCAGTACTGGAGCACTATCTAACAGCTTCAGCAGTTAACATTAACCCGTGTGTTTGACTAACGGTTTATGGAGCGTCAGACGGGTGTCGTACAGATGCTTTGTGATGTCTAACTCTCTCTCTCTCTCCCTCTCTTCCTCTTTCTCTCTCTTTAATGGTTTTGTTTGTGTTATTATAACCAAACCCAATCTCTTCTGCTCAATTTCTTTGCAGCAATGGAGACAAAAGTGATTATTTAACCGTAGAGCAGTTAGTCAGCTTTCTGAATGAAGTAAGCTCTTTATCATCATTATTAACTCTCTCTCTGTGTGTGAGTGTGTGTGTGTGTGTGAGTGTGTGTGTGAGTGTGTGTGTGTGTGTGTGAGAGTGTGTGTGTGTGTGTGCGTGAGAGTGTGTGTGCGTGTGAGTGAGAGTGAGAGTGTGTGTGCGTGTGTGTGTGCGTGTGTGTGTGTGTGTGCGTGAGAGTGTGTGTGCGTGAGAGTGTGTGTGCGTGAGAGTGTGTGTGCGTGAGAGTGTGTGTGCGTGAGAGTGTGTGTGAGTGAGAGTGTGTGTGAGTGAGAGTGTGTGTGTGTGTGTGTGTGTGTGTGAGTGAGTGAGTGAGTGTGTGTGTGTGCGTGAGAGTGTGTGTGAGTGAGTGAGTGAGTGTGTGTGTGTGTGCGTGAGAGTGTGTGTGAGTGAGAGTGTGTGTGTGTGTGTGTGTGCGTGAGTGTGTGTGTGAGCGTGCGTGTGTGTGTGTGAGAGAGAGAGTGTGTGTGTGTGTGTGTGCGTGAGAGAGCGTGTGTGTGTGAGTGAGTGTGTGTGTGTGTGTGTGTGTGTGTGTGAGAGAGAGAGTGTGTGTGTGTGTGTGTGTGTGAGTGAGTGAGAGAGTGTGTGTGTGTGTGCGTGAGAGAGCATGCGTGAGTGAGTGAGTGTGTGTGTGTGTGTGTGCGTGAGAGAGCGTGTGTGTGTGAGTGAGTGTGCGTGCGTGCGTGCGTCTGCATGTCGCTCTGCTTCTGTCTGTCGGTGATGGCGTTGCTGTGTTTGTGTTCACGCGTGTGCATGCGGATCAGAGCGTCGCTGTGGGTCGTCTTGTGCTTGTTGTGTGTTTGGTTTGCTCGTCTGCTGAACACATACGCTCACTGTCTGTGAACTAGTTAGTGATGTTCAAGCAGGTCAGAAGTGAAGCTAAACTGGCCTGATACTCGTCTCTTATCTAACATCAGATGCTGTTTCGCTCTGTCTGCTTTAATATGAGTTACTTGAAGCGAGGACGTGCTGTGTGTTTTATGTGGTTTGGAAACATCTGCCCTCATAAGGGTAAAAAATGCATCTGCGGATGCGCTCCGGTGGACAGAGTTAATTCTGTGGCTGTAGTATCACAAGCTAAAAAGTTGAGACGTGTCTCTGAGGACGAATCCCTCCTCATTTCAGATGTTGGTTTTCTCTGTAGAACCAGCGGGACCCTCGACTCAACGAGATCCTCTTCCCCTTCTATGAAGCCAAGCGAGTCATGCAGATCATTGAGAAGTACGAGAGAGACGCCGACTTGAAAAAGAAAGGTAAACGGAGGTGTGCTGAGTGTGTAATGATCCTCTGCTGCCCTCTGGTGGCCCGGCGGCGTCACAAACACAGGGCTTGTTTGACTTTAGTCATGTTCAGGTCTGGATATGTATGGAAAAAGGGAAACAGAGTATAGACAAATGTTTGTGTGTCCAGAATATTCCCCAAAATCTGTTTTCTAAAATATATGTGTCTCTGGAGCACAAAAGCAGTCATAAGTAACACAGGTATATTTGTAGCAATAGACAACAATACATTGTATGGCTCAAAATTATACATTTTTCTTTTATGCCATTAAATCATTAGGATATTAAGATCATGTTCCATGTAAGTTTCCTATTATGAATATATCAAAACTTAATTTTGATTAGTAATATGCATTGCTAAGAACTTCATTTGAACAACTTTAAAGGTGATTTTCTCAATATTTAGATTTTTTTGCACCCTCAGATTCCAGATTTTCAAATATTGTCCTATCATAACAAACCATACATCAATGGAAAGCTATTTATTCAGCTTTCAGATGATGCATAAATCTCAATTTGGAAAAATTGACCCTTATGACTGGTTTTGTGCTCCAGGGTCACATGTAACATTGATTATTTCTAAAAAATACTATACAGTGTGTAATTACAATATTCCAATTATTATAACATTCATAGTCAGAATATAACATGCATGTTATTAATGTTTTTAAACAGTTTATCAGAGATTAAAAAAAACAAACATAATAATTCAGCTAAAATTATCTTTAGAGTTCTGAAGAAAGTGAAAATAAATAAGAAAGCGAGTAAATTAATAACAAATGTTCTTTTTTTAGGTGCTTTCAAACAGGTCTTAAAAAGTCTTAATGCACTCTTCCACAAGTTAAGGCCTTAATAAGCTCTTAAATCAAAACAGAAAGTCTTAAATTCATAAAGTCGTGTCATTAAAAGTTGCACACACTGCAGAAACTTGCTTGTCTTGTTTTTCAGTACAAATATCTAAACATCCTGAAATCAAGACATTTACTGGAGACGCAGAATTAGTGTTGCTTTCGTCAGCGAAAATTATGACGAAATATCGTCGTCAACGAACCTTTATCACGTGACGAAAACGAGACGAGACGCAACGCTGGTCATGTGACGATGACGATAATTAAATGTATAATGCAATATCGTTGACGAATAAAAATGAGACTAAATGGGGTTTACAAAATAAAAATATGCTAAAATGTCTCTTCATTTTCGTTGACCAAAACGAGACGAAACGAAATGTTATAACGTTATTTCGTCTCGTTTTGTCACGTTTCATGTGTCTCACATCAGGGTTGACAGGTTTTCGCAACAAAACCCGCCCAATTGCTACTCAAAACTATCCAAAACTAGCCCGTTCGCATTTCGAGGGGGGTTCCCCGGTAAAGTTCGCATTCCAGGGGCTAAATATCACGTTATTGGGGTCGCGTCAACCCGCGGACATGAAAAACAACCCGCGGCAACAGTGTTAAAGTAGCCCAATTCTGCGGGAAAACCGCGGTCATGGCAACAGTCTGCGCAGACGCAGACGACGTCACTTCCTCAAGCTCCACTCGCGGCATTATTTAGAAGACGACAACAAACACAGTTAAGTCTGACACAGAGAAAGAGACTTCATCTGACTTCAGTTTACAAGCAATACAAGTAACAGACACACATTTCATTTGCTCTTTTTAGTATGTTATTGTAGCTCGAGCATTCAAGCACCTTGTTTCTCTTTGTTAAACTTGAATGTATATATTTTTTTCTGGCATTGTCATGTGATGCTATTTTATTTTATTTATTGTTTTTATTTATTTAAATTTACGTGTGTGTACTTCTAACATGTTTGGTTGGTAAAATAAATGTTGTAAATTCAAATCAGAGCGTCTTTGGATGTATTCTTGAGTCTATAAGGTAACAATAATATAATAAGATAACCTTGTTTGAAATGGGTTTGGCTAAAAGAAAATGTTGGTTTCGTCTGTACTGCTAGGTGCTTATACTATATTGACTGGGTTAAATAGAATTGCATTATTAAAAAGAGACTAAAATACAATTTTCATTGACTAAAACTAGACTAAATGTCATCAGTTTTCGTCGACTAAAACTAGACGAAAATAGTCATGGATAATTCTGACTAAAATAAGACTAAAATGCTCAGACTTTTAGTTGACTAAAACTTGACTAGACTAAAAAGAGTATGAACGTGACTAAAACTAATAAAAACTAAAATGACAGCTTCACACAAAGACTAGACTAAAACTAAAATTAAAACAGGCCGCCAAAAACAACACTAAGCAGAATGAAGATAAGAAGTCTTGTTTTCTGAGAAACTGAACAAAATGAAGTGATTTATGATTAAAACAAGAACAAATATCTGTCAGTGGGGAATAAAACTTTTGAATTAAGTTGATTTTTTACGTTTGTTTTAATCATAAAGTACCTTGTTTTAATTTTATGTTAAGTAAACAAAGACTTAATGTCTTAATTTTGCTTCTCGAATAAATGCATCTTGATTTAAGGATGTTTAGAGATTCACTATTTTGTCAAAAATGAATTAAAAAGTAATGGAAACATGTCAGAAGTTGTATTTTTAGAAGTGTTGCTGATACAAGACATATTTGTTTCGTATTTTCTTTACTTGCACACATGGAAAAATACTATAGTAAATTCTGTAGTGTTTTTGAACCATACTATAGTAAAGTGTATTATACTGTAAATATTATAGTATTTACAACACTTTGTTAATGAATGCTACAGCATACTGTATAGTGAACTGATAAATACTGTAGTATTCGTTAGTTTTTACTATAGTAAACTAGTGTATTGTAGGGTAAAGTCATTTGTTTATATCACTATAGTTGTTGTATTACCACAGCAACCGTAGAATTACCACAAGTACAAACCCGATTCCAAAAAAGTTGGGACACTGTACAAATTGTGAATAAAAACAGAATGCAATGATGTGGAAGTTTCAAATTTCAATATTTTATTCAGAATACAACATAGATGACATATCAAATGTTTAAACTGAGAAAATGTATCATTTTAAGGGAAAAATAAGTTGATTTTAAATTTCATGGCATCAACACATCTCAAAAAAGTTGGGACAAGGCCATGTTTACCACTGTGTGGCATCCCCTCTTCTTTTTATAACAGTCTGCAAACGTCTGGGGACTGAGGAGACAAGTTGCTCAAGTTTAGGAATAGGAATGTTGTCCCATTCTTGTCTAATACAGGCTTCTAGTTGCTCAACTGTCTTAGGTCTTCTTTGTCGCATCTTCCTCTTTATGATGCGCCAAATGTTTTCTATGGGTGAAAGATCTGGACTGCAGGCTGGCCATTTCAGTACCCGGATCCTTCTTCTACGCAGCCATGATGTTGTAATTGATGCAGTATGTGGTCTGGCATTGTCATGTTGGAAAATGCAAGGTCTTCCCTGAAAGAGACGACGTCTGGATGGGAGCATATGTTGTTCTAGAACTTGGATATACCTTTCAGCATTGATGGTGCCTTTCCAGATGTGTAAGCTGCCCATGCCACACATGCACTCATGCAACCCCATACCATCAGAGATGCAGGCTTCTGAACTGAGCGCTGATAACAACTTGGGTTGTCCTTGTCCTCTTTAGTCCGGATGACATGGCGTCCCAGTTTTCCAAAAAGAACTTCAAATTTTGATTCGTCTGACCACAGAACAGTTTTCCACTTTGCCACAGTCCATTTTAAATGAGCCTTGGCCCAGAGAAAACACCTGCGCTTCTGGATCATGTTTAGATATGGCTTCTTTTTTGACCTATAGAGTTTTAGCCGGCAACGGCGAATGGCACGGTGGATTGTGTTCACCGACAATGTTTTCTGGAAGTATTCCTGAGCCCATGTTGTGATTTCCATTACAGTAGCATTCCTGTATGTGATGCAGTGCCGTCTAAGGGCCCGAAGATCACGGGCATCCAGTATGGTTTTCCGGCCTTGACCCTTACGCACAGAGATTGTTCCAGATTCTCTGAATCTTTGGATGATATTATGCACTGTAGATGATGATAACTTCAAACTCTTTGCAATTTTTCTCTGAGAAACTCCTTTCTGATATTGCTCCACTATTTTTCGCCGCAGCATTGGGGGAATTGGTGATCCTCTTCCCATCTTGACTTCTGAGAGACACTGCCACTCTGAGAGGCTCTTTTTATACCCAATCATGTTGCCAATTGACCTAATAAGTTGCAAATTGGTCCTCCAGCTGTTCCTTATATGTACATTTAACTTTTCCGGCCTCTTATTGCTACCTGTCCCAACTTTTTTGGAATGTGTAGCTCTCATGAAATCCAAAATGAGCCAATATTTGGCATGACATTTCAAAATGTCTCACTTTCAACATTTGATATGTTATCTATATTCTATTGTGAATAAAATATAAGTTTATGAGATTTGTAAATTATTGCATTCCTTTTTTATTCACAATTTGTACAGTGTCCCAACTTTTTTGGAATCGGGTTTGTACTTTACTATAGTATGGTTCAAAAACACTATAGTATAAATCACTATAGTGTGTTTTCATGTGAGTGGCTTTAAAAAGGTCTTAACAAATAAAGCAATAATCCTCGTGAAGACGTGGTTTATAGTGAGTTTATATCAGCTTAGGCACGAGTTATGAATTCACTGTAAACCACGGCTTATTGCTTTTATAAAATGGTTATTCCATATACTTAGTAAGGCTTCACAACATAAAAGAGAGCAAATAAAGTGTAATGATATTAATAAAAACAGTATTCTTCCACCAAACAATGTAGTTGAAACACAACAGTGGTTGCCGAGCAACACACAAACGTAAACAAAGGTGTGTTACTTTGTAACTAACTGCTTTGAATCAGCTCGACCAATCAGAGTCAAGGACCGGAGCTATCTGCTTTATAATTCGAATTTACCTTCATTAAAGACCTGCAGAGAAGTTCTGACCTGATCGTCTTGTGTGTCTTCAGGCCGCATGTCGAGCGACGGCTTCTGCCGCTATCTGATGTCGGACGAGAACGCGCCGGTGTTTCTGGACAGTCTGGATCTGTGTCAGGAGATGGATCATCCGCTGGCTCATTACTTAATCAGCTCGTCTCACAACACATACCTGACGGGTCGGCAGTTCGGCGGGAAGTCCTCGGTGGAGATGTACCGACAGGTGCTGCTGTCCGGATGCAGGTATCATCCTCAGCTCATCCTGAACAAAGTCACTGTTATTTGTATAGAGCTTTTAACAATGCAAATTGTGTCGAAATAGTGTAATTCTCCTCTGGCCAGACAAAATCAGCAGTTTAAGTCTAGGCTGCAGCAGAGTCAGATTGTGCAGAGGACTCATCTGGTTCCTGTGTCCTTGTCCCAAAGAATTAACTAAACCAGGGCCTAATATTAAAAGAGTCATATGATGTTGCTAAAAAGAACATTATTTTGTGTATTTGGTGTAATGCAATGTGTTTATGCGGTTTAAGGTTCAAAAACACATTATTTTCCACATACTGTATATTATTGTTGCTCCTCTGCGTTCTGAGGTGTGCTCTGATTGGCCAGCTATCCAGTGCATTGGAACAACATGTGTGTGTGTGTGTGTGTGTGTGTGTGTCAGGTGTGTGGAGCTGGACTGCTGGGATGGTAAAGGTGAGGATCAGGAGCCCATCATCACTCATGGGAAGGCCATGTGCACAGACATCTTGTTCAAGGTGAGCACAAACCAAACATCACGTCACTCAGACCCCAATACATGCAAAAACAGACAAATCTTATTTGACGTTATTAGTCGATATGCAAATAAAAGTGTCTCATCCAATCAGAATCAGAGTCTCTGTGTCTTCAGTTTATTCATAATGAATCTTTTTTTTTCATTTGATGTGAATAATCTGATCTGAAGCATCTTTCATTTAAGGCTTGACATTAACTTTTTTGCTCACAAGCCACTGTGCATAGTGTTTTTTAATATTAATAGCCACTCGGCATTTTCACTGGCTACAATTTTGTAGATGCGAAATTATGTTTTATATGACTTAAGTTACTGCATACTTACTTAAATTGATTTCCAGGTCATTTTTGCCAATAAAATGGCAGTTTTCTCCTAACCTTATTAAATATATGTCATCTTTCATATCAAATTCTTACATTTTATTAATAAATTCGGTTATTATAATAAGACACCATAGTGCTGTTACCAATCAAATGAAATCAGTATCAACAAAATCAATCTTTCAGCTGCAGAATAAACAGAGCAGCTGAAATTAATGGTGTTTAGATGCACAGACAGTTTAATGCATTAACAATGCAAAATTACATCTGCATAAATGTTATGAGCTTAGTGTTTTACATCAGTTTTTTAATATGCAAATTTGAAATGTTACAAAAAATGCATTGATAGGCTACTTTTAAATATGAAAGTAAACCGCCAGTAGGTGGCAGCACATGTCTGTCTTAACGAGTGAGTCATTGAGTCGTTCATTTAAACGATTCGTTCGGACAGATGTGATTCATTCAAGAATGAAGCAAGCGCCTGTCTTTATGGATGGGTTATTGAATCATTGACTCATTTGATTCATTCAAAAATGCAGAATCATTCAGTAACGAAACACAGCTTCAGACAACATTGTGTCTAACATGTAAGTCACTTAATATTATCTGCTCGTTTGATCTCTTGCATAAAACAAATGTCATATTCGCACTGATTTTTAGGGGAAACTGCACTCTCTTGGTCCTGTTATGTTGCATAACTAGGCTATATTTTATGCTGTAAATATAAAAACTACCTTTTTACCGCAGTATGTTTTTTTCTGTCAAGCCTTGAGAGTGTTTATTATTCCAGGCCTCTTTATTTCTAATAAATAAACCATTTTTGATTGAATTTCCAGGAATGATAACTGTATCATGATTGCAGTGGATTCTGTTATAATGGTAATTTGACATAAGTGACCCTGGAGCACAAAACCAGTCATAAGGGTCAATTTTGTGAAATTGAGATGTATGAATCATCTGAAAGCTGAATAAATAGCTTTCCATTGATGTATGGTTTGTTATGATAGGACAATATTTGAAAATCTGGAATCTGAGGGTGCAAAAAAATCTAAATATTGAGAAAATCACCTTTAAAGTTGTTCAAATGAAGTTCTTAGCAATGCATATTACTAATCAATAATTAAGTTTTGATATATTTACGGTAGGAAACTTACATGGAACATGATCTTTACTTAATATCCTAATGATTTTTGGCATAAAATAAAAAATTATAATTTTGACCCATACAACACTGCAATAATCTCATTTCAAACAGAAACAATATTTTTTTTGCTCTGAATGTATTGTTGTCTATTGCTACAAATACACACTGTCCTCCAAAAGTTTGGAAACACTGGCAAAGTGTGGTTTTGGACGATATCAGCATATCATTTATTGGTCAAATACATTAAAGTATCTTGACATTATCATTGAAGACCAGCAATAATAATCTTCATCTTGATTACATAATAATATCAATATATACATGTGAAAGTCAGACCAGCTGTGATGCCTGGTTACTGGTTTAAACTTGATTTTTGGCTCAGAACACCTTAATAGCTTCAACAATTGATTGCTAATTAAGTTTAGAACACAATTTAGGTCAGATA
>CM049855.1:539834-542334 GCA_027422415.1 Schizothorax lantsangensis
TTTTATGGAAAGTAATGCGTTACAATATTGTGTTACTCCCTAAAAAAGTAACTAATTATGTTACTTAGTTACTTTTTATGGAAAGTAATGCGTTACAATATTGTTACTCCCTAAAAAAGTAACTAATTATGTGTTACTTAGCTACTCCCTAAAAGTAATGCTAGTGTTACTCCCTAATATTGTTGTTACTTAGTAACTACTTTTATGTGTTACTTAGTTACTTTTTATGGAAAGTAATGCATTACAATATTGTTACTCCCTAAAAAAGTAACTAATTATTGTTACTTAGTTACTTTTTATGAAAGTAATGCAGTGTTACTATTGTGTTACTAAAAAAGTACTATTATGTTACTTTTTACTACTTTTTAAAAGTAAAAAAGTAACTAATTATGTTACTTAGCTACTTTTTATGGAAAGTAATTTGTTACAATATTGTGTTACTCCCTAAAAAAGTAACTAATTACGTTACTTAGTTACTTTTTATGAAAATGTAATACAATATTGTTACTCCCTAAAAAAGTAACTAATTATGTTACTTAAGCGTTAAAGTAATGCGATTACAATATTGCTAATATTGTGTTACTTAGTAACTTTATGTTACTTAGTTACTTACTCCCTAAAAAGTAATGCGTTACAATATTGTGTTACTCCTAAAAAAGTAACTAATTATGTTACTTAGTGTTACTTTTTATGGAAAGTAATGCAAAAAAGTAACAATATTGTGTTACTCCCTAAAAAAGTAACTAATTATGTTACTTAGCTAATTATGTTTATGGAAAGTAATGCATTACAATATTGTGTTACTCCCTAAAAAAGTAACTAATTATGTTACTTAGCTACTTTTTATGGAAAGTAATGCGTTACAATATTGTGTTACGTTACTCCCTAAAAAAGTAACTAATTATGTTACTTAGTTACTTTTTACTTTTTATGGAAAAGTAATGCTTACTAATTACTTTTTACTTACGTTAAAAAAGTAACTACTCCCTAAAAAAGTAACCCTACGTTATACGTTACTAAAAAGTAACACTTACACTCCCTACTCTAGTTACTTTTTAAAAAGTAACTTAATATTGCTACTTTTTATGGAAAGTAATGCGTGTTTACGTTAAAAAAGTAACTATTTATGTTACTTAGCTACTTTTTATGGAAAGTAATGCGTTACAAAAAAGTAACTACTCGTTACTTTTTACTACGTTACTTACTCCCTAGCTTTTTACTTTTTACCTACACAGCGCTCTCTAAAAAGTAACTATTGTGTTACTCCCTAAAAAGTAACTCCTAATTATGTTACTTAATATTGTGTTACTTTTTACTTTTTACACACTAATTATGTTACGTTACTTACTTACTCCCTAAAAAAAGTAACTAATTATGTTACTTACTCCCTACTCCTACCACATATTGCGTTACTCCCTAAAAAAGTAACTTAATTATGTTACTTAATTATGTTACTTAGCTACTTTTTATGGAAAGTAATGCGTTACAATATTGTGTTACTTACTAAAAAGTACTCTAAAAAGTAACTCCCTACTACTTTTAGTTACTACTTATTACTCCCTACATTTACATTGTGTTACTCCCTAAAAAAGTAACTAATTATGTTACTTAGCTACTTTTTTACACAAGTATGGACGTGTTACCCTAATTATGTTACTCTTTTTATGGAAAGTAATGCTATTGTGTTACACTAATATTGTGTTACTTTTTAGCTTACTACTTTTTACAATATTGTGTTACTCTCCTAAAAAGTAACTAATAAGTACTGCACTTTTTACGTTACTCCCTACATATTGTGTTACTAACTAATATTGCAATGTAACTAAAGCTCTCTCTTACACACACATGTTGCGTTACTTATTAACTCCCTACACTACACTCTTTTGCTACACACACTTGTTTGTTTTTACCCAAGCTCTTTCACACTCACTATCTCAAAGTAATGCACACACACACACACACACACACACACACACAATAACGCACTCTCTCACACACACACACACACACACTCTCTCTCTCACACACACACACACACACAATAACGCTCTCTCTCTCACACACACACACACTCTCTCTCTCTCTCACACACACACACACACACACACAATAATGCACTCTCTCTCACACACACACACACACACTCTTTGTCTCTCACACACACACACACTCTCTCTCTCACACACACACACACACTTTAACACACTATCTAAAGTCATTTTTGCTTATTATTATGGTTGAACTGGATCAGGTCAGCAGAAAAGACATCGGATAATAAAATGGGATTAGATACATTTGTGTTATTTAACATGTTTAATTATTGCAGGTTTGGGTCATATTCTGAGTTTGCGTTTCATTTCTGATGAATACTAAATCTTTAGCGAGTGAGATGAATTAATGCACGTTCATATTTAGTCTAGAACTACAGTAAGCACACTGTCAGTCAATACATGGGAAACAAAGTAACTCAGATATTTTCTTGTAAATTAAAAAGTAATGC
>CM049855.1:549834-554834 GCA_027422415.1 Schizothorax lantsangensis
AAATGCGACTGCCATCGTCTCATGTGTGAACCGTGTCCGGCCCTGACCCGCATGCACAGAAGAAGATGTGACGTCAGACGTTTGCGGAAATATAAATGGATGCTGCTCATGTTAGCGTGTGTTTAGCAATTTTTAAGTTAATGTGCAATCGGAGCCTTAATAACGAAGTGATATTATTGTCTATATATTGTCTGCCATTGTGATTTTAATCTTCCCGCCTCCTCCAGCGCAGAATTGTGACGTCTGTCGCATTTCAATGACGTAAAAATGGCCGTTCAGACTGAAGTCGCATTGCAAAACATCAGATATGTATCTGATTTAGGACCACATATGAAAGTGGCCTGCGCCTGATTTGAAAAAATCGGATTTGTGCTGTTCAGACTGTCATAAGAAAATCAGATATGGGTCACATTTGGGCAAAAAAGTTGTATTTGGGCCACTTTAGCCTGCAGTGTGAACTAAGTCCAATAGAACGAATGACTCTCATCTGTTCCTGGATCAGTCTCGCAGCCGCTCTGACCCACGCCTCGTGTCCGTGTGCTTCCTCAGGTGTTCTCGGGTCAGTTCTTATCGGATAAGAAGATTGGCACGTATGTGGAGGTGGACATGTACGGCCTTCCCACCGACACCATCCGGAAAGAGTTCCGCACGCGTATGGTGATGAACAACGGCCTGAACCCGTACTACAACGAGGAGCCCTTCGTCTTCAGGAAGGTCTGACATCTCCAGCACTCACCTGATTCTGCTTCAGAATAGGGCTGCAACACACAATTATTTTGATAATCGATTAATATAACGATTAATCGGCGATTAATCGAACGATTAATCGACCGATAAATCGCCGATTAATCCACCGATTAATCAGTAGACATTGATTAATCAGCTTTTGCAATTGGTTATTGGAGTTATGCATATTCTAACAAATATATAACGGTAATCTCTTCAGCTTTTGAAAGTCATATTATATAATTACAATTAATTTATGCAAATATATATATTTGGCACACAAAATAGAAACTCTCTCATTCACCATGTAATTAGCAATATGAAAAAGTAACTGAATGACATATTATTCTACCAAAAATCTCCTTATGTAAGTCATATAGATAAGAAACAAAGTGATAAGACGTTTTATTTTTGGATAAACTATTTTATTCACAAAATAATCTCTCTTAAAATACCTTATAGGGTTATGGTAATCAAAACAGTCCTGAGCTAGATCAAGCTTTGATCTTTAAAACCAAACTATCACTTTAATGAAATAATATTTTTTTCACCACTAATAAACATATTTTATCATTAGCTAGCTCCACACCGGAGAGCTGCTTTATAACAGAAAATCAAGTTGTAATTCTAACTGAAATCGACGCTGACTCTGGTTTTTCATGTTTAATGCTGTAAAGCTGCTTGATTTGAGACTATCTATTGCATAAAGTATTGTATAAATAAACATGACGTGACGTGGTTTTACTGCAGAGCTCATGCAAACATCACATCGCTGTAATCAGATGCTTTCTTAACCGCTGCTTTCTCACCGCGGTCAATTTTTGTTGTGTTTATTTCGTTATTGAGAGGAAAGCATGCAGCGTATATTTACATATTCATACAAACGCCGCTCAGCAGCTTCAGGTTCGGATGCGTTTGCACTGAAGCGCTGTGTGTGTCTTCTTCTATTGAATTGCATCCAGCAGGGCTGAATTACAATCTTGTGCTACAGCGCCACTCTGGTCAAACCGCAGTATTGCAGGCTCTTACATTAGCTCATATGAGATCAAACGACTACTCGACAACAAAAATATTTGTCGACAATTTTTTATTGTCGATAATGCCGACTAATCGTTGCAGCCTTACTTCAGAACACTGCACTGCTCATCATTGCCTCTTGTTTTTGTTATTTTCAATGTCTGTTTAATTTTAGTTCATTCTTAGTTTTTATTTCTTTTTTTTTTTTTTTTTGGACAATCGCTCAGTTTAAAAGGCCCAGTTCTTGTTGTTAGTGATTCTTTCAATGAACAAATATGGAAATATGAATCAAAGTTCATGAAGTTGCACATGAATCAGTTCGGTATGATTCAACACAGTTTTACTCTAATCAGCTAGAAATAAATGCAGAGAAATAAACATTTAGGGAAAATTATTCTAAAATGAAAAGTATTTTTGTTTGAGACTGAACATTTGATGAACGTTATGTGAGCGTTAGAGCGTTAGATGAGCGTTAGATAAACGTTTGAGTGTTATGAGCGTTAGATGAGCGTTAGATAAACGTTTGAGTGTTATGAGCGTTAGATGAGCGTTAGCGTTTGTGTTATGAGCGTTAGATGAGCGTTAGATAAACGTTTGAGTGTTATGAGCGTTAGAGCGTTAGATGAGCGTTAGATAAACGTTTGAGTGTTATGAGCGTTAGGTAAACGTTTGAGCATTATGAGATTTAGATGAGCGTTAGATAAACGTTTGAGTGTTATGAGCTTTAGATGAGCGTTAGAGCTTTAGATGAGCGTTAGATAAACGTTTGAGTGTTATGAGCGTTAGATAAACGTTTGAGCATTATGAGCGTTAGATAAACGTTTGAGCATTATGAGATTTAGATGAGCGTTAGATGAACGTTTGAGCATTATGAGATTTAGATGAGCGTTAGAGCGTTAGATGAGCGTTAGATAAACGTTTGAGTGTTATGAGCGTTAGATAAACGTTTGAGCGTTATGAGCGTTAGATAAACGTTTGAGCATTATGAGATTTAGATGAGCGTTAGATGAGCGTTAGATAAACGTTTGAGTGTTATGAGCTTTAGATGAGCGTTAGAGCGTTAGATGAGCGTTAGATAAACGTTTGAGTGTTATGAGCGTTAGATAAACGTTTGAGCGTTATGAGCGTTAGATAAACGTTTGAGCATTATGAGATTTAGATGAGCGTTAGATGAGCATTAGATGAACGTTTGAGCATTATGAGATTTAGATGAGCGTTAGATGAGCGTTAGATAAACGTTTGAGCATTATGAGATTTAGATGAGCGTTAGATGAGCATTAGATGAACGTTTGAGCATTATGAGCGTTAGATGAGCATTAGATGAACGTTTGAGCATTATGAGATTTAGATGAGCTTTAGATGAGCGTTAGATAAACGTTTGAGCATTATGAGCGTTAGATAAACGCTTTAGATGAGCGTAGATTTAGATGAGCGTTAGATGAGCGTTAGATAAACGAGCGTTAGATGAGCGTTTAGATGAGCGTTAGATGAGCATTATGATTTAGATGAGCGTTTTAGATGAGCGTTAGATAAACGTTTGAGTGTTAGAGCGTTAGAGCGTTAGATGAGCGTTAGATAAACGTTTGAGTGTTATGAGCGTTAGAGCTGAGAGCGTTAGATAAACGTTTGAGTGTTATGAGCGTTAGATAAACGAGCGTTATGAGCGTTAGATGAGCATTATGAGATTAGATGAGCGTTAGATGAGCATTAGATGAACGTTTGAGATGTTATGAGCGTTAGATTAGATGAGCGTTAGATGAAGATGAGCGTTTGAGATGAGCTTTAGATGAGCGTTAGAGCGTTAGATGAGCGTTAGATAAACGTTTTGAGCATTATGAGCTTTAGATGAGCGTTAGAGCGATGAGCGTTAGATGAGCGTTAGATGAAGACGTTTGAGAGCTGAGCGTTATGATGAGCGTTAGATAGTTTGAGTGTTATGAGCGTCGTCGTTTGAGCAGAGCGATGAGCGTTAGATTAGAGCGTTAGAGCGTGAGCGTTAGATGTTTGAGTGTTATGAGCGTTAGATGAGATGAGCGTTAGATGCGTTTGAGTGATGCGTTAGAGCGTTAGATGAGCGTTAGATAAACGTTTGAGCGATGAGAGATGAAACATTATGAGCTTTAGATGAGCGTGTTAGATGAGCGTTAGATAGATGAGCGATTTAGATAAACGTTTGAGTGTTATGAGCGTTAGATGATGAGCGTTAGATGAGCGTTAGATGCGTTAGATACGTTAGATAAACGTTTGAGTGTTATGAGCTTTAGATGAGCGTTAGAGATGAGCGTTAGAGCGTTAGATGAGCGTTAGAAGATGAGCGTGTTTTGAGTGTTATGAGCGTTAGATGAGCGTTAGGAGATGAGCGTTAGATAAACGCATGTGAGAGAGCGCGTTAGCGTCTTTAGCGTTAGATGAAGTTTGAGTGTTATGAGCGTTTTTGAGCGTTAGATTCCGTGATGAGCCGCGTTAGATGAGCGTTAGAGTTTGCTTTACGTGAGAGAGTTTGAGTGTTATGAGCGTTAGATGAGCGTTAGAGATGAGCGTTAGATAAACGTTTGAGTGTTATGAGCGTTAGATGAGCGTTAGAGCGTTAGATGAGCGTTAGATAAACGTTTGAGTGTTATGAGCGTTAGATGAGCGTTAGAGCGTTAGATGAGCGTTAGATAAACGTTTGAGTGTTATGAGCTTTAGATGAGCGTTAGAGCGTGATGAGCGTTAGATGAGCGTTAGAGCGTTAGATGAGCGTTAGATAAACGTTTGAGTGTTATGAGCGTTAGATGAGCGTTAGATAAACGTTTGAGTGTTATGAGCTTTAGATGAGCATTAGATAAACATTTGAGTGTTATGAGCTTTAGATGAGCGTTAGATAAACGTTTGAGTGTTATGAGCGTTAGATGAGCGTTAGAGCGTTAGATGAGCGTTAGATAAACGTTTGAGTGTTATGAGCTTTAGATGAGCGTTAGAGCGTTAGATGAGCGTTAGATGAGCGTTAGAGCGTTAGATGAGCGTTAGATAAACGTTTGAGTGTTATGAGCGTTAGATGAGCGTTAGATAAACGTTTGAGTGTTATGAGCTTTAGATGAGCGTTAGATAAACATTTGAGTGTTATGAGCTTTAGATGAGCGTTAGATAAACGTTTGAGTGTTATGAGCTTTAGATGAGCATTAGATAAACGTTTGAGTGTTATGAGCGTTAGAGCGTTAGATGAGCGTTAGATGAGCGTTAGATAAACGTTTGAGTGTTATGAGCTTTAGATGACG
>CM049855.1:562334-569834 GCA_027422415.1 Schizothorax lantsangensis
TCTAGCACGTTTGCAGGAATCCGTATAAGAATTAGCTTCGGTAGGTTTGTTTACATGCACTAATTTTCGTTTACATGCACTAGATTTCAGTTTTTGAAAGTTCTGTTTATATGAAGCCTAAACTTTACAGTCTGATTCACATGTTTGTTTACAAGTGCATTACCTGAATTCTGAACAAAACTACAGCGCATACAATGTCACTGGAGCTCCTGCCAATGTAATTGTTTTTAGATGACATCTAACAGGAAAAATGATTGATTGGCAATTAATCAAATCCTAAATGTTTTAGATATTTCTAGTTATGCATTATTCTAGATCCTGTGCATTAGATCTTTCTGAAGACACTTGAAGTCATGATTGATCGCTGATGTACTGATGGAAACCCCAGCCGTCTGTGTTTGAATGGTAAGATAGAGTTTGTCAGTAAGTATGTCTGTTGTGCTATCTCTCAGGTGAAGGACATGGTGGCGCAGCACACTAAAGAGTGGTCAGAGATGATCAACTGTCACAGCACAGAGGAACAGGAAATGAAGGATGCCCATGTGACGCAGCAGTGTGAGCTCCTCAAGAAGCTGCTGGCCAGCGTTCAGGAGCAGCAGACACTGCAGCTCAAGCTCATCCACGAGCGGTGAGAGACACGACCGACACTCGTGTGTTCACTGTACGCTAATCTACCATCACTACCATGACTATCATCACTATCGTCACTACCGTCACTACTGTCACTATCATCACTACCATGACTATCATCGTCATCACTATCATCACTATCATCACTACTGTCACTATCATCCCTACCATCACTACCATGACTATCATCACTACCGACACTATCGTCACTACTGTCACTACCGTCACTACTGTCACTATCATCCCTACCATCACTACCATGACTATCATCACTACCGACACTATCGTCACTACTGTCACTACCGTCACAACTGTCACTATCATCCCTACCATCACTACCATGACTATTTTCGTCATCACTATCATCACTACCATGACTATCATCGTCATCACTATCATCACTACCGACACTATCGTCAGTACTGTCACTATCATCACTACCATGATTATCATCACTACCGACACTATCATCACTACCGACACTACTGTCACTATCATCTCTACCATCACTACCATGACTATCATCACTACCATCACTATCATCATTGTCATCACTACCATTACTATCGTCACTACTATCACTATCATCACTACCATGACTATCATCATTGTCATCACTATCATCACTACCGTCACTACTGTCACTATCATCACTAACATGACTATCATCATTGTCGTCACTACCGTCACTACTGTCACTATCTTCACTACCATCACTACCATGACTATCATCACTGTCATCACTATCGTCACTACCATGACTATCATCACTGTCATCACTATCGTCACTACTGTCACTATCATCACTACCATGACTATAATCATTGTCATCACTATCGTCACTATCGTCACTACTGTCTCTATCATCACTACCATCACTACCATGACTGTCATCACTACCATCACTATCGTCAGTATCACTACCATCACTATCATTACTACCATAACTATAATCGTTGCCATCACTACCAAGACTATCACTTTCATCACTACCGTTACTATCATCACTACTGTCACTATCATCACTACCATTACTATCATCACTATAATCGTTACCATCACTACCATCACTGTCATCACTACCGTTACTACTATCACTTCCGTCACTATCGTCACTACTGTCACTATCATCACTACCATTACTATCATCACTATAATCGTTACCATCACTATCATCACTACCATCACTATCATTACTATCATCACTATAATCGTTACCATCACTATCATCACTATCATTACTACCATCACTATAATCGTTACCATCACTATCATCACTACCATCACTATCATCACCATAATCGTTACCATCACTATCATCACTACCATCACTATCATTACTACATCACTATAATCGTTACCATCACTACCATCACTGTCATCACTACCGTTACTACTATCACTTCCGTCACTATCGTCACTACTGTCACTATCATCACTACCATTACTATCATCACTATAATCACTACCATGACTATCATCACTAACATCACTATCATCACTATAATCACTCCCATTACTGTCATCACTATAATCATTACCATCACTATCATCACTACCATTACTGTCATCACTATAATCATTACCATCACTATCATCACTACCATTACTGTCATCACTATAATCATTACCATCACTATCATCACTACCATTACTGTCATCACTATAATCATTACCATCACTATCATCATTATAATCACCACCATCACTATCATCACTACCATTACTGTCATCACTATAATCATTACCATCACTATCATCATTATAATCACCACCATCACTACCATCACTATCATCATTATAATCACCACCATCACTACCATCACTATCATCATTATAACCACCACCATCACTACCATCACTATCATCATTATAATCACCACCATCACTACCATCACTATCATCATTATAATCCACTACCATTACTATCATCACTATTATCACTACACTATTATCATCATTACCATTAGTTTCCTAGGTGTTCTCAGCTCTAAAATATTTTATCACTACATTGCACTTATATTCGAAGTAGTGAATTTGCGGATCGAAAATTTTAAATCTGTGAATGGAATCGACCTGTTTGTATTGTTAGTTCATGACGAGAGCAGTGAGAGTAGTGTGTACTACGGTTGAGCGTAGTATGCTAATATCTGCTGAATCTGATTAACACACAACATGAATATATTCATCTGGGCCAGTGTTCTCCTCTTTATAATGCTGATGTGGAGTCTCATTAGGATGGAGATACGAGGCCGGCTGCCATAATTAACAGGCATTAATGTTGCATGAGTCTGTAAGTTCAGGAGGAGAGCGGCCCGTCTATTCAGCTCAAGAGTCTTTATTAATTACATTGATAATCCCTCTCGCGTGAACCCGTTTGTTCTGCAGCCGGATCTCCATGAGAAAGAGCCGTGACCCTTGAGCATGAGATGATGTTTCATATTCATCCCTGATTGTGTTCTGAACATATCTGTATTGTGATCGATCGACAGGCAAAGCAAAGAGATGAAGGCCAATCAGGCGAAGTCATCGATGGAGAACAGCAAAGCCATCAATCAGGACAAGAGCATCAAAAACAAGGCGGAGCGCGAGAGGTGCGACACGACACGGACGGCACAGTGTGATTGATTAATCATCTTTGACACAGTTTAATGGGTTTGTGTGTTTGTGTTGCAGGAGAGTTCGGGAGCTGAACAGCAGCAACACCAAAAAGTTCCTGGAGGAGAGAAAAAGGGTTGGTTGATGTCTTTAGTCTTAGCTGATGATTACGGCTCCGTTCAGTGAAGAAGGTTTTTGTTCAAGAGGTTGATTGCATTTGTCACAAGATGATTTTGTATTTGAGTAGCTGTATGATTAATCTAAGGAGTAAACACAACCTCATTCTGCGGACCTCATATGTAAGCATATGCATATGAAAAATAATGACACTAACAGCATATAAATGAAAACTGCCTAATGTTACCGAGTGAAATATCGATACAGAAAGAGGTAAAGGACTGGAAGACATCTACTGCGTCTTTGCTTTGATAATATTACTATATATGATCCAGATGTAGTATTTGATAAAAAATCTATTTTCTCAGGTTTTTGCTCAAAATGTTGCTTTTTTATGAAACCTACCTACATTCAAATGTTGATAATAAAAGACAATGCTTGAAGCTAGAATAAAACTGATGTTTTTTTGTTTGAAAGCACAGGGTCTGATGTTTATTTTGATGTATTGTATGGTCAGATATTCATAAAACAAAATATTCTGGGGGCCATTGTAGTGAAAATCAGCACAAACGCTGGCGGTGGCTGGTGACTTTCTTCAAAAACGCTGGCGGGGAAAGAGTTAATAAGTCCTAATTCACCCTTACACAAGTTAAGGCCTAAAAAGGTCTTAAATCAGAGCAGAAAGTCACGGCAGTAAATATTGCATGCGCTGCAAAAAACACATATCTTCCTCAGTATTTCTGTCTTGTTTTCAAATATCTAAATATCCTTAAATCAAGATACATTTACTGGAGAAGCAAAATGAAGATACGAAGTCTTGTTTTCTGAGAAAGCTATAATCATAAACTCATTTTGATCTATTTCTCAGAAAACAAGACTTCATATGTTCAATCGGTTTCTCCAGTAAATGTATATTGATTTAAGGATATTTAGATATTTGTACTGGAAAACAAGACAGAAACACTGAGGAAGAGCATCCGTTTTCTTGCAGTTTGATCAGAAGGTTCAGTAAAAGTTATTTCCATACTCAGAGGTATTGTTTTTGTGAAATTAATTAAATAGTAATGAATATCTGTAGGATATCTCAAGATACTGAACCATATTTCTAGAGATTAGGAGTTTTTGCAACAATGTATTTTTTTTTTTTTTCATTTAAATGATGCAGTACCCTGCTAAAAAAACAACAACAATAGAAGCCCAATAGAAACCATCACAGAAATTCCAATGGTTTCCATTAAAATACCATTATAAACCATTAGCTTTTTCAAGTAAAACATTATAAAAGTCCTTTTTGTAGTGTGTTTTGGCCATTTTCCCAATAGGATTTAACATCCCACCAATAGAATCCATCACATACCAGTAGACACCATTATAGCTTCCATTAAAACCAATACAATTCCCATTATAACCATTAAATCCATTACATTTTCTATTGTGTTTTGGCCATTTGTCCAATAGGATTTAACATCCCACCAATAGAATCCATCACATACCAGTAGACACCATTATAGCTTCCATTAAAACCAATACAATTCCCATTATAACCATTAAATCCATTACATTTTCTATTGTGTTTTGGCCATTTTCCCAATAGGATTTAACATCCCACCAATAGAATCCATCACATACCAGTAGACACCATTATAGCTTCCATTAAAACCAATGCAATTCCCATTATAACCATTAAATCCATTACATTTTCTATTGTGTTTTGAGCATTTTTCCAATAGGATTTAACATCCCACCAATAGAATCCATCACATACCAGTAGACACCATTATAGCTTCCATTAAAACCAATACAATTCCCATTATAACCATTAAATCCATTACATTTTCTATTGTGTTTTGGGCATTTTTCCAATAGGATTTAACATCCCACCAATAGAATCCATCACATACCAGTAGACACCATTATAGCTTCCATTAAAACCAATGCAATTCCCATTATAACCATTAAATCCATTACATTTTCTATTGTGTTTTTCAACAGAGTAGTCAAGTCACATGTATTTCTAAAGCGCTTTATACATAGCAGAGTGTTTGAATGCAGCTTCACGGAGATAAACAGTAAAATAACGTTTTTAATGTTGCAGAATTATTGTGATACTCCGTATATAAACGGCTTGTGATGTTCCTCACTTATGAAAGCATCTGTTAAATGAATGGTAAGGTTGTAGTTCTCGCTGATGTGCTTGTAGAACATGATGATGATGATGATGATGGTGTTCTTCCTCAGCTGGCCATGAAGCAGGCGAAGGAGCTGGAACAGCTGCAGAAATCTCAGCGAGAGCAGCTGGAGAAGCTGGAGAAGTTCAACGAGCAGGTAAAAGCTCAGAGAGCCGGGGATCTTCAGAAGAGCGCCGCACCTCCCTTCATTTCATTTGATTTGTGTTTTGTCCTCCGTTACTCGTCCAAAGCCATTCCTTAAATATGATTTGCCTTTTCTTTGAACAGCTTTTGAAATCACATCATGCACACAGTCAGACTCAAGGTAGGCTCATTGCTCTTCTCTTTCTTCAGTTTTCTCCATCTGTCTCTCTCTGATTGACTCTTATTACTAAACAGAGATTTACTCAATGACAACTAGAGACGCCGCAGTGAGGGAACTTTACCAGCGGTTAGTAAACACTGCACATTTGACAGGATCAGATATTAGAGACTCTAAATAGTTTTTATCTCTGTAAAAATAAATACTAAATTAAATATAGATGAATCCTTAAAGCTATAAAAGTTATTTTTTCCTCTTTTTTTCTTTGTCATTTGATTAAAAGACATCAGAGCAGCTGGTTATTTTGGGTGCTGTTTCTTTAAGAGCTGCCGCTGCTGAACGTGACGCGGATCTGACACGCATCGTATTTTCTCTCAACTCTTTTGACCATTTCTGACACACTTCAGGTCATAAAGTCTCTATTAATGAACTAACGAGTTGAATCGAGTGTGTTAGATGAGGGAGACATTGCTGGCTGTTCCAGGACAGTTTGGAAAACCATATGTGACTCATATAAAACATATTACACATCTGAAACGTCTCCTGGTTTGATGTGATCGTAAAGACGTTCTGCGACTGAATAAATGCACTTCTTGTCAAGAGAAGACGGACAGAAACAGCAGTTATGAGGAGTGGCCAAACCTTGGCCCCGCCCCTGCGTTAATTGCTTAAAATATTTTTAACGCGTTAAACTGAAAAAATTAATCACCTGTGTTAACGCGCTAATTTTGACACCACTAATATATACTATATTGCCAAAAGTATTGGCACCCCCTTCTAATGAACAGGTTTGACTACTTTAGTAATTTCTATGAGTACAAATCTTAATGTTAAAGCATATAATGATATTCTAGGAAACTCATCACCAAACACCAATGACTTGTACATATGGGTTCTAATCATTATTAGACACTTACAAAACTGTTGCAACAGAGATGGAAATACAATTTTCTATTCTAATACATGACATTATGTTCCCATCGGTTGTATGCCACAGATTTGGAAGTGCATTTTTCTGTTCTAAAAAGAAAATGATTTTGTCTATATAGTGTATGTCAAGTGTGGGTGATGAGAACTTTTTGACTCAAGGTCTGCATTTAAAACCAAGTCACACCAGTCCCAGGTGTTAACACCTCTGGTGATTAGGACTTGGTTTTAAATGCAGACCTTGAGACAAGTTCTTCCATCACTGACTCAAACACCATCATTTTCTTTTTGAACCTTGTACATTATACACAGAGACATTCAGTCATTTTAGACACTTAGAAAAGAGTCAAAACTGTTGCTATAATATTAGATGCAAATACAATTTCCTTAGAATATCATGAATATATGCTTTAACCATTAAGATTTGTACTCATAGAAATTACTAAAGTAGTCAAACCTGTTCATTAGAAGGGGGTGCCAATACTTTTGGCAATATAGTGTATATATACTGTTCAAAGTTTCAGTATGACTTCCGGTCATCACACCATTGTTCTGTTTGTTGAAACACACGCTGTGTTCTGCTTTCAGTGGTGTTATGAAACGACTCTCATCGCTGTGATGAAGTGCCCTCATGAGCTCTTTCTCTCCGTGAGTCACGCGCAGCAGCATACACTCCTTTATTAACAGAGAAGCACAGCGTTTCGTGATATTGAGCTCATTGAGTCTGAACACCAGGAT
>CM049855.1:574834-589834 GCA_027422415.1 Schizothorax lantsangensis
ACTTTCTTCAGAATATCTTCCTTTGTGTTCAGAACAAACACATTCATACAGGTTTGGATCTACTTGAGGATGAGTGAATGATGACAGACTGTTCATTTTTGTGTGCACTGTCCCTTTAACTGAGCTAGTTAACCGTAGCAGACTCAGGCGAACGTGTCCTGAGCACTTTATATGTGATAGATGTCCAGGATCTTTGACCATGTAGCAGAGCTCTGTACACTACGAATGTAGACGCGTCTGGAAGCCAGATCACACGAGATCACGTTCGTTTTTACCATCGTTTTACCCGAGTGTTGTTTCATTTTAGAGGTTTTAAAGCAGTTTGTGAATAGTGAGAATCCAGGACAAGACGCAAACCATTGCTTTCTATTCGACACGACGCTGAACTTGTGTTCTTTTATTTTCAGGTTTAATCATTTGTACTTGTTTTAAAGCGAGGTGATTGTGTGCTGCGAAATAAATCATGTTCTTAGGCACTTTTGTCTTGTTTCGACCGGTAAAAATAACTAAACAGCAAGATGACAATCAAAAAGATACACTATATTGCCAAAAGTATTGGCACCCCTTCTAATGAACAGGTTTGACTACTTTAGTAATTTCTATGAGTACAAATCTTAATGTTAAAGCATATAATGATATTCTAGGAAATTGTGTGCTTCTAATATTATAGCAACAGTTTGGACTCTTTTCTATTCTAACATGACAATGCCTCTGTGTATAAGACAAGGTTCAAAAAGAAAATGATTGATTGAGTCAGTGTGGAAGAACTTGACTGGTCTGCATAAAACCAAGTCCTAATCCCAGTTTAACACCTCTGGTGTGACTGTAAATGCAGACCTTGAGACAAAAACTCTCACCAAACACCAATGACTTGTACATACACTATATAGACAAAAGTATTGGCACCCCCTTCTTTAGAACAGATGCACTTCCAAATCTGTGGCAACAACGATGGAAACATAATTCATGTATTTAAAAATTGTATTTCATCTCTGTAGCAACAGTTTTGTAAGTGTCTAAAATGACTGAACCCATATGTACAAGTCATTGGTGTTTGGTGATGAGTTTTTGTCTCAAGGTCTGCATTTACAGTCACACCAGAGGTGTTAAACTGGGATTAGGACTTGGTTTTATGCAGACCAGTCAAGTTCTTCCACACTGACTCAATCAATCATTTTCTTTTTGAACCTTGTCTTATACACAGAGACATTGTCATGTTAGAATAGAAAAGAGTCCAAACTGTTGCTATAATATTAGAAGCACACAATTTCCTAGAATATCATTATATGCTTTAACATTAAGATTTGTACTCATAGAAATTACTAAAGTAGTCAAACCTGTTCATTAGAAGGGGTGCCAATACTTTTGGCAATATAGTGTATTAAGTCTTGTTGAAAACTGTATCATGTTAAAACAAGAAAGAAATATGCCGATGCTCAGAAAAACTTATTTCTGAGCCTTTTCTGAGTTTTAAGCTTTAAGTCGGATTTTTCATAAAACAAGACTTGAGTCGTTTTGCGTCTCCAATAAATGCATCAATGCAAGGATGTTTAGATATTTGTGCTGGAAAACGAGACAGAAACGCTGGTGTGTGGTTTTATTCGAGGGCTTTTGAGATTATATGTATATTGGTCGTGTGTCGTTTTTATTCCCTTGTTTTTCTTTGCATCATGTGTTATATCTCGTGTGAGAGCAAAGTGCTTTAAATCTCCATCGCTTACAAATGTGCCACTATATGTCACGTAGGACGTTTAAATTATTATTTGACATGATAAATGCCAAAATAAGGGGTTATTTATATAAAGATGCATATATAAATATATTATAGCGAGTAGTTTAAGACTACATTTGGTTTCTTAGAAGCTTTTTGCACTAGTTGAATGTTTTCTGTTGTCCACGATGTAGATTTTTGCTCTAATATTATAGTTTGTGGGATTATTTTTGCAGCTTTCTATTCATTTGTCTCCTGTAGCTTCTCATGCTGTAAGTGCTTTTGTATTTATAAATATATATATATCGTATTTGTCAAACTTCTAGCAATGAAAATACTCAAAAATACTGTTGTTATCCTGCTACTTTAATACTGTTTTATAGTATGTGTACCAATAAACTCTCCCAGGTGTTAAATGAAAACAGCTCTGTTTATTGACGCTGTGATCATCTCAAGTATTGATTATAAGCTTTATTCAATATTAAAAGGGTTTAATGTGAGTTTTGAGTCGTGAAACCTCAGATCTTGGAAATATGTTTAAGAAAACTTCAACTTTTTCTGAACAAACAGTTCAGTATTTTATGCAAAAAGACTCAGTGTGTATTTTTAATAATGTTAAACTGGTTTAATTTTAGCATTGGTGGGACGTACATGATAAATAATTGCGTAGTGATCAAAATTCATAATTTCATAATGTGTGATATTGATAGAATCATGTCTACTAAACTCTACACCCTTGAAAACCATAAAAATATGAAGACATCAAACAACAGATTAATGAGTTTCTCCACATTTCACACAAAGCTTATGGATGTTATTATAACATAAGTCAGACGTTGAAGAGAGCTGCTGTTTTTGTCAGTTATGAGGACGATTCATTCACTTTTTAACACACAGAGACATTTTAATCAGATTTATTAATAATGTTCTCCTTTTGAAAGTGACTTTTCTGTTTTAATGTATTTAAGATACTGAAAAACACAAATGTCAGAGCATGTCAAAAGATGATTTCTTTGGATTGTTTGAGTATTCGAAAGAGATTATAGGAAAATATAACATAATTAATGTGTTTACTGCTAGTTAAATGTAACGTACAGAATCAAAAATCTGTATTTTCTTTATTTAGAGTTGATTTAGACGAGTATATGGAAACTATCTAAACGTCTGTGAATCCTAAAGCAGTGAAAACTGGTTATTTATATTAAAAACATGGTTAATTGTCTTATGGGATTTGTATTTGTGTACTTTTTCTTTGTTTTGTTTTTTTTTATAACTGTACTCCCTGCTAAAATAACAATAGAAACCATCACAGAAATTCCAATGGTTTCCATTAAAATACCAGTATGAACCATTAGCTTTTTCAAGTAAAACCATTATAAAATTAATTTTTGTAGTGTGTTTTGGGCATTTTCCCAATAGGATTTAACATCCCACCAATAGAATCCATCACACACCAGTAGACACCATTATAGTTTCCATTAAAACCAATGCAATTCCCATTATAACCATTAAACCCATTACATTTTCTATTGTGTTTTGGGCATTTTTCCAATAGGATTTAACATCCCACCAATAGAATCCATCACATACCAGTAGACACCATTATAGTTTCCATTAAAACCAATACAATTCCCATTAAACCCATTACATTTTCTATTGTGTTTTGGGCATTTTCCCAATAGGATTTAACATCCCACCAATAGAATCCATCACATACCAGTAGACACCATTATAGCTTCCATTAAAACCAATACAATTCCCATTATAACCATTTAACCCATTACATTTTCTATTGTGTTTTGGGCATTTTCCCAATAGGATTTAACATCCCACCAATAGAATCCATCACATACCAGTAGACACCATTATAGCTTTCATTAAAACCAATACAATTCCCATTATAACCATTTAACCCATTACATTTTCTATTGTGTTTTGGGCATTTTTCCAATAGGATTTAACATCCCACCAATAGAATCCATCACATACCAGTAGACACCATTATAGTTTCCATTAAAACCAATACAATTCCCATTATAACCATTAAACCCATTACATTTTCTATTGTGTTTTCAGCAGGGCTGTCTTAATGGTTTGTACTGTTTAATAAAAAAACAGAAATCATAAGAGGATTCGCCAACCCGCTCAAAAGTGCAGATCTGAATAATGATTCATAAACCATAAATTCAGATCATTTATAAAACTCTCCGTAGATTACATCCTAAAAGTGTATGTACGCACAAAAGATTTATACAACCATGCGTACACTGTAAAAAAAAATCTGTAGTTTTTACAATAATTTCGGCAGCTGTGGTTGCCAGAATAATTACAGCAAAACTGTAAAATTTACAGTATAAACTGTAATTTACAAACAAGGAAATTTGAATGTAAACCAGTAAATTCAACAAAACACACTGATATTAATATCTGTTTTGTGCCTTTAACACACTGACAACCATCATAATAATGCAGATGATAGAGATATGAAATATCAAAGCTAGCTTCACCACAAGCAGAAGTATATATATTAATATATAGAATCATTAATGCAAACACTAAACACATAATAACACACATCATGATCCTTAAATAATGCAGTAAACTTTCATTAAACAGCAGAAGATGTAACATAAAGCCCAAATGTACATAACTGATAACAAAAATTATTAAAAAACATGATTATTTAAACAAATGTGGAGTCACGCAGGGAATATCAGTTTAATATCAGTAAATTATACATTGATTTGTTATTTTTTACTTCTAAAAACTGTACAATTAACAGCATTTTACTGTAAAATTATATGAAATGTGTGGTTAGATCTTTTACAGTTTTTCTCTGTATATATAGTACATAGTGCCTATTAACAGGTTATTATTAGTAGCATTTTTACAAAATATTACAGTTAAAATTACACTTATTTTTTACAGTGTACATCAGAACCTGCTCAAAAATCCCTTTATTAATCCCGATCAGGGGAAGATTGTGACTCCTCCCAGAAATCACCATATATGGAGCTTACAACACCTAGTATTATTATGCATAACCTCATTTGCATATCATTTATATGCATATCCCATCCACGTGACGTGTGTTTAAGACAGTAAGGAAATATGAGATACGGATTATAAATGCCATTTGTGCCATACATTAATTTTTATTGCTAAAAATCATCCAATATCCTTGTTATGTTTTAGAATAAATATATCAAGATAAAAACAAAAACTGTTTAAAATAGTTATGAGATATATAGTTTACAAAATAATTATTATACACCGGCCAAATAGTATTTCAATTGTTTTAAACTAAATTTATGCAGTATTGCTGATAAGGTGAACATCTTTTAGATATTATTTATTATTAAATAAGTAGTAAATAAAGGCGGGTCACTAACAAAGTATTTTAATAACAGAAACATGTAAATCTTACCATTTTAAGACACTTTCTCAGTTTGTGTAAATCCACGTGGGGTTCAGTGTAAAAATTGTATGCATATTAATTTCACACTTGTCTAGTACAAATATGCTGCTTTGTTTATTACAGTGTATACATTGTTCTTTATTTACCCCAAAAGAGTGAAATGTGACAACATGCCCCGTAGGGAGAGTGCATTGTAACATCTGAGGGGTGCATTGTAACATCACCATATAACAGCTTAAAATATTATCTGATCTGATGATGAAAAATATGCAAGAAAAACTAAAATATTTTGTCAATACAATAAAATTATTAAATAAAATAATGGCATTTTATAAAGAATTAAAAATAAAAATAATTTTTTTTAATGTAAAATAATTTTGGAGTTTGATAATAAACACATTGCACCCATGCTTATGACAGCCCTGATCACAACAGTATATTTCATAACAATATGTGTGCAAATAAATGAATAAACATTAAAAACACACACAGATACACTCCCCTCCCTCCACAGAACACATAAACCAGACAAAATACTGTACATTTCTTAAAATAATAATAATTTCTGAACATTAAACATTGGCTGTCAGTCTTTATTCACCCGCTTCTCATTAAGATTCATAAAAGTAAATAATGTAAATTACATCGCTAGTGTCATATAATAGCTCTAATAGTTCTAATAACATAACTGGAATTTAACCCTTGTGCATCTTATGGACATTTTTGTCTTTTTCAGTATATATAATTTTGCCTGTTAATGCCAACTGCATACATTTAGGCACAAGTGTGCATTTTTATTAGAATTTTAATATTTCACATGCATTTCCTTTTATACATTTATTTTACACTAGGTACAAAAAAGGTAACACTTGACCTTAAGGACAAAAATGTCCTCATTAAAACAGCCGTTTTTAACCCCAAGGACATTTAACTATAAAATGATGCAGTTTTTGTTAATAGGCTTTCATTCTGTTGGCAAGGCTTCAAAATTAAAATTAAAAAAATAATAATAATTACGAGATGGTGGTATTTTCTCAGGTTTGGCCTATAAAGCAAATACTCACATTTTTCTGCTTTTGCTGTATTATAATGAAAATGATCAAAATCTTACTAAAAGCTAATTTTTTGAGATATCAACCTCAAATTTGGAACACAACTTTAGATTAATGGCTTTGATTTTCTAGCAATTTTTGAGTTGAACATGTTTTATAAAATATATATTTTATATAAAAAATTGCTCATGAATCATTTTCATAAACGTAAGCCTCTATAACGTTTTTGGTTTCAAGTTTTTACAACTTTTTGAAGTTCAACACTAATCTATCAAGAGTCTTCTTTAAAATGACCAAACTTACCAAGCTTCAAGTTTTTTGACATTTTTGACCTCTATGAACCTATGTGTAACGTTTTTAATTGACGCACAACTAGTTAGTGTCGTCTTAACGAAGCATTAAAGAACTAAATAACAGATTGGAGATTCGAGCAGATTTGTCTCGTTTTAAATGAATACTAAAAACTGAGATGAAAATCGACTTCAGCCAGAAATTTACTTTTGCCATGTTAAAAATAATGTGCATTGATATCTTCAAAAGATTTTTGAATTTTGGCGCACTTTTTTCTCTATAGAGTGTTGATATGGCAACTAGTAAATACTGTAAATTTAGTTATGCTTGCATGTGTGGAAATATTTAAACCATGTGTGTTACAACTAGCTCCCTACATCCACAGATTTACTACAAATACTAGAGATGCACCGAATGTTCGGCAACCGAAATTGTTCGGCCGAAAATAGCAAAAAAAACTTTGAATAAGCGAAAAGACCGAATAATTTGTACCGACGCGATCAAATAGATTCGTGCACTAATGCAGCAAACGTGTCTGCAGTGTGAAAGTATTTAAAGGGATAGTTCACTTTTTTTTTTTTCACGGGGCGTCGGCGTCAACGCTTGACGGAGGGCGTGTCTGAAGCGTGGTGCTGACGCGCCGTCATAGTTACAACAACCAATCACATACTTCTCTGGTGTTGCATGAACGGGATTGGGTATTTGCATGAGGCGATCTGATTGGCTGATGCCTCCGTTGGCGCTTGAAAAGTTGCGTCAGCACCACGCTTCAGACACGCCCTCCGTCAAGCGTTGACGCCGACGAGCCAGAGCGCGCGCGCACACACACGTCACACACCGGATGTGTGTGCACTCAGATCACTTGGACATGGTTGTGTACAAGAGGTAAAAAACGATATAAATACTGTTGTTTTCTCACACAAACCGCTCGTTTCGTGTCTTAGGCCATCAATGTGTAGTTACGATGGGGAATTGTTTAATTTGGATTTCTCTGTGCATGCTCTTTTTCCCTCTTATAGAGACAGTTTTATATGACTGATTTCTCATCAGCCTCTTATAGAAATGACACCCTGCTTGATGCCCTTACTAGACTTGACCTAAAAACATCAAAAATCTAAAGAAAAAAAGACACCTACATCTTGGATGCCCTTGGGGTAAGCTGATAGATACCACATTTTAATTTCAAAGTGAACTATCCCTACAAGCACCGACAGTGAGAGACTGTCTCATGATGAGACGAGGACGAGGTCGTTGATGCTGGTTACTGTATGATTGAAATCACCAAATGGCTTCAAACGATTAGTAAATAAACTGGTGGGTTCGAATCCTGGGTGAAGCAGTCATCTTCACAAAATTATAATAAACAATTAAAATGTGTGTTTTTATTGTAATGTGTTGAAACATCGGTCTGACATCTTGAACTCTTTGTGAATAAATAAGTGTTATTTTGGTAATGAAAAATAGACGGTAAAATACATCAAGCCACAATGTCTTGATTTTTTTTTTTACATATAAAGATTTTTATTTAAAAAAAATTAATTGTTCTGCTGTTGATGGACTACTTCTTTTTTTACATAGAATATCTCCAGCCTTTGAACAAATCCTCTCACAAGGGACAATTATCTGTCAATGTCTATATCTATCAATATCTTAATAATAACTTTTAATGTAGCCTAAATATAATTAACCAAATTACACTATAAATATCACTATATCTCTCCTCTCACAAAAACCCACGAAGTGAAGATGCGTTAACTCCACTTTTATACTTTGTGTGAGTTAGGTTGAGACAGATGTGCAATTGTGTGATTGGTTCCCGACCCTGTCAATCAAACACAGACTCGGCAGGTAAGCCACGCCTCCAAACACTCGTGACACGCCCCGATGCTTCGAATCGTCTTAGTCACGTGACACGAGTGTTTCGAATCACGCTTCGGAGCAGTGTTTCGAAACATCTGCGCTTCGGGATCTCGACACCGTGTCGAAACGTCAGTTTCACGTCTGCCATCCCTACCTGGATGCCCGTTTGTCTTGCCCATTTGGATACTGTTCTACTGGTATATGACCTCTACCTATGTGACTAGGGCAGAGCGGGGCACAGAGTAACGCGGGGTTAGTTGTAACACACGTTTTATTAATATTTCCACACATGCTAGCATAACCAAATTTACAGTATTTACTAGTTACCATATCAACATTATATAGAGAACAAAAGTGCGCCAAAATTCAAAAGTCTTTTGAAGATATCGCTGAACATTTATTTTACCATAGTAAAATTATATTTCTGGCTTAAGTAAATTTTTCATCTCAGTTTTTATTACTAATTTAAAATGAGACAAATCTGCTATTATTTTAATCTCCAATCTGTTATTTATCAGTTTAGATATGCTTCGATAACTAGCAGAAGACACTAGGTTTTAAATTAAAGTAGCGCAGACGGGGTAAGTTGTCACACTGCGTTACAATCTGCCCTGCGGTGCTATTTAATGACATTAACCATGTAATTCACACTATTTACTTTAAAACATTTTAATGAGAAACAGGAGAATAAAGACTGACAATCATTGATTAATGTAAAGACATGTAAAGCATTTTGGCTGGTTTATGTGGGCCGTCCCAGGCATGGTTGCAATATGTTCATTGTCAAACTCAAAAATCAGATTACTTTTAATTATTAAAAAACGCCATTATTTTATTTAAAATAAATAACTATTTTATTTTATTGACAAAATATTTTAGTTTGTCTTGTATATTTTTTTCATAAGATCAGATAACATTTTAGGCTGTAATATGGTCATGTTACAATGTACCCCACCTACGGGGCATGTTGTCACATTTCACTTCCACTTTTTTAGGGTAAATAAAGAAAAACGTATACACTGTATTTATGAAACAAAGTGACATATTTGTACTAGACAAGTGTGAAATTACTGTGGATAAAAAAATTATACTCTGAACACGAAGTGGATTTACACGATTTGAGAAAGCCAAAAAGTGTTACTTTGTGCCCCGCTCTCCCCTACTCTTTATTATATTAAAACTGCATTTGGATCCGCACGCCTCTGTCTCAATCTCATCGTTACAACGGACTGCATGTGTTCAAGCAGCGCTGCATGAGCTCCAGGGTTCAGAGTCCAAAGCGTGAGAAAAATCTGCGCTGATACATTGTAACTCCTCCGTCATTTTTTAAAGACGTGTAACAATGTGATACGTGTGTCAAACATCTTCACAAATTCATAATGAGATTCATTTAAATATCTGCTGATGTCAACAAACAGAAGCACAGATGGGTTTCTGCCTAAATAAAATCCACAACTCCATCAACATTCATAAATGTTAGTATTGAAATTTTACTGTCGTTCTGTAAAATAAAATAAAAAATAAGACAATACTAATAATAACAGCTCTATACATTTATTATAACATTCACACATTGTGTTCAAATTGGGATTTGTAATATATTCTAATGTTTTAAAAGAAGTCTCAGAAAGGCTGCATTTATTTGTACAGTAAAAAATACAAGAAGGGGTCCCAAAAATGGCCAAAAAATATTATTAGTAACTTATTAATTTTAAGTTAAATTGTGCTTTGTTGGTATAATGTCTGCTAGAATGTTACAAAATATTTTTAATAGTTGTTTTGTAATCGATTTTTTTATTTGAAAAGCAGGACAAAACAGTAAAAAGCACATTTTGGCTATTTAATTTATGCAATGGTGAAAAAATGGCAAAATAGGCTTTCATGGGGAAAAAATGCAAAAAAACGTGTTTGGCCTTCGGCCCAGTGTTTCATTTTGTTCGGCTTCGGCCAAGACCCTAACAGATACCATGGTTAAACTGTAGCAAAACCATGTTGTTTTGGTTTCCTTTGTAGTAAAACCATGGTTAACTTTCATAAGAGACTGTCAGTGGTCTTCTCTGTTGAGTATGTAGATGGCAAAGACAGAGTCAAGTCACCGTTATATATATATACAGCGCTTTTTACAATACAGATTGTGTCAAAGCAGCTTTACAGTATTAAAAAAGGGAAATAGTGTGTCGAAACTTCACTGATACCTGTTAAACAAAACACCTACAGCACCGTCTCTGAACGTAATGTTCAATGTGCAAGACTGCAAATGTGTGATTTATCCATGAAGAAGACAGCTGTCTTGAGTTGTCTCAAAGAACAGCAGCGCTCCGGCTCAGTCGGCGTGTTTCTCTGAAGCCCTTATTAAAATCAGCACATTAATACACATGCACTTACGAACAATAAGTGTGATAATGAGATTCACGTTGTCGTGGAAACTCCAAAGCGCAGCGGTATAAAGCAGATCTCCATCAGCCTCCATCAGGAAACATGCTCAAGCACTCAGACAAGTGCGGCTCCAGAATCCTTCTGGACGCCATCTCCAACGACAAGATCCACCTCGCCAGGTTCGTCCTCGACGCTCTGGATGGGAAAATCATCGACTCGGAGACGGAAGGCGCGCAGACGCCGCTGATCTCCGCCGTGTTCCTCCAGGACTCGTCTGCGAGATGCAGGTTTGTCAATCTTCTGTTGCAGAAGGGCGCGAAGGCGAATCTCCCGGACGAGACCGGACGCACGGCGCTGAGCTACGCCTGCGAGACGGGACACCTGGACGCGGTGAAGATCCTGGTGAAGAACGGCGCGGATCCCGAGGCGGCGGACGCTTGGGGAAACACCGCGCTCATGTACGCCGCCGTGGCCGGACACTCGGCCGTCGTGGAGTTCCTGGTGCGTGCTTTTAAACGGCTGGGTCTCCAGATCGACCGGCAGAACAAGGTGGGCAACTCTGCAGCGGAGGTGGCCAGGTATCTCAGACACACTGACTGCTTGCAGGCACTTCGGGGTCACTCCAGGAGAGTTCACGACGGCGATGCACTCGCTGAGAAGCTCTCCGCTGTGAGCATCAGAGATGAGGAGAAGCCTCTCCAGGACTGGACTCGACTTGCCATCAGTTCCCGGGTCCAGTCGATGGACTCCATTGAGGAATACGAAAGGGACGGTGAAGCTTCATCACCACGAGGCCGGATGTTCTCTGGTGTTTTCACCCCAAAACCTCCTCAGAAACACAGACAGCATCACCTGCCTCCGCTGTTTTACTCACCCTTGAGTTGTGCACCCGCTTCTAGTCCTCTTAGCATTTTATTAACTCCGTTCAGCAAAGGAGAAGCAAACGAGAAACGCTGGGCGCGGGACGCGCCCGTCAGAAGACTTGATGAGCGTTACTATCAGAAGAGGTGCAGTTTGCCGACTAGCACTCTCAAGCCGTTACGCAAGAGCAAAGCCAGGTTTGAGCCCGGCTCCAGATCTCCGAGCACCCTCCGGCTGTTGAGGAGATTCACCTTTCCAGAGATCAAGAGGAGCGGCAGAGAGTCTCCGGAGGCTCCAGAAGCACCCGGCCGCGGCATCCCAAGGTCAGAGACCTTTCCCCTGGGAAACAAGCACCCTCAAGTAGGGAGCAAGCCGAGCATCGACAGCATCAGCGCGGTCAAGTGTGAGTTTGACTTTCAGTTTAAAGCTGCTCCTGATGTCTGAGGAGTCTGTGATGAGCGCTAACCTACTAACTAGTGCTGTGACAACAAACAATACTAGTTTCATGTCATTTATTCATTTAGCAGACACTTTATCCAAAGCATTTATCACAATGGTATGTAGTTACAGTCAAACCAAACATCATTCAGACAGCAGATATCATTTTTGATATTTTTTGGGTGCAGAACACTAGTTAATTTATGTAAGTGAGGAGAGCAAAATAAAGTCAACCGTGACATATTACACCCAGAACTTCTTCATACAGTGGACTAGCGGATCAAAAATGATTCAGACACTTTAACCTGATCATGTTTTTCTTTAATTGCTAATATGATCTTTTACACACAGACTGAACTAAACGAAGCATTGCTTGGTAATTGGAGCTAAATTGGTTTTATCTAATTGTGTCTTAAATTCATTACATACCTTTCTATCAAAGTTATCAGACATTATCAAGATGAATTTGTTCTGATGCAGTTTCTTCTCATATTTTATTACCTATAGGTCTCATGAAAGTGCGTATAAATAGTACGCCAAATAAAAACAAAAACTTGTGGTATTGATATGCAAAAATTGACTTTGGCATGTATATGATACGCATCTACCCCCAGCGTTGAGCTAGTTACTCAAAGAATGTAATATATTACTCATAACTAGTTACTCCTTTCAAAAGTAATATTGTTACTTTCTGGCAACAGTAATTAGTTACATTGTTTCTTCACGCCACACAGAAGTTGTAACTGTGTATCTTACACATAAATGTTACTAATAACATATTTCTGTCTCATCATTTGACCAAAATCCACATTATTAGTTATTACAAACACTCAATAGTGATTAACAGAGACATTCAAGTATTAGTGTTGTATTAATCTCATTAATGTGTAGCTTGAAGCTAATTGTAATTTCTCTGTTACCCATATATGATTATATTTCGTTATGTATTTTATCAAATCACATAAGTTTGTAAGAAATTGTTTAAATTGACTTAATTTTTTTTTTTTTTAATTAAGCCCGCTGTGACAACTAGCCCCAGTCTGCCCTAAAATCAATGAGTAGTATTCAAAACACGGGCAAAACGTATATAAAAACAAATAAATAAATGTAATATATACAAAAAAAATGGGAATACATTTTTTTGAGATGACATGACAGGTATACACAAGATGTGAAACACATATAGGACAAGTCCATCTAAAGCTGCAGAGCTCTATAATATTCATATATCATAAACATATACAGTCAAACCAAAAATGTTTAATTATAGTAATATAATGCTGATCAGAGGGATGTAATGCAGAGTAAAGTAACACACAACAGTGTTCAGATCATCTTTTTTCTTGACAAAATCAATATAATGCAATATTTCTATCTGCTGAATGTAAGATTTTCCATATTCCAAGCTTGCTGCTGCACCTCATCACATGCATGAGTCGTGAAAATTATGAACATAAATCTATGAATTATTTGATTGTTGGATTTTAAATCAGCGGGTCGAGGCATCAAAAGTAAGTTTTATGGATAGTAACTGTAATATTATTACTGAAATCATATTAGTAATTAGTTACACTACTAGTTACTGCAAAAAGTAACTAGTTACTGCCCAACACTGTCTACCCCACAACCATAATCCTATCCATTGTGTATCATATACACGCCACAGTCAATTTTTGCATATCAATACCACGAGTTTGTGTTTTTATTTGGCGTACTATTTATACACACTTTCATATCGGTTGAACTATATCGAATAAACTGTGATAATGTGAGAAATGTTGAAGGTGTCTGAATAGATTTTATGTTTATGATATATGAATATTATAGAGCTGTGCAGCTTTAGATGGATGTCATCTTTGAGATGGACTTGTCCTATATGTGTTTCACATCTTGTGTTTACCTGTCATGTCATCTCAAATGATCTAATTTTCTACAAAATCTAATTTTTTTGTATATATTACATTTATTTATTTGTTTTTATATACGTTGTGCCCGTGTTTTGAATACTACTCATTGATTTTAGGGCAGACTGGGGCTAGTTGTCACAGCGGGCTTAATTAAAAATAATAATAATTAAGTCAATTTCTGTTTAGACACAAGTCTACATAAAAGGCTATTGAATATTAACACTGTTATCGAGCAGGATTGTTTGTCACGCTCGACGGGGTAAGTTGTCACAGTGAAACCTTACACTAAAATATGAAATAATTCTCGAAACAGTTAAAATGTAAAAGCTGACACAAATATCTCTTATGAATTTCCAAAAAAAAATACAAAGTACTTGTCTTAAATGTAAGTGTGCTTTATTGTTTTAACGTATTGCTCAAAATGATTCTATTTTAAGACGCATTCGTGAGATATATGTGACAACTTACCCCGGTGTCCCATATAAGGATTGCTTTTTTAAACAAAATTAAATAAATCCATACCTGGATAAAAACAGCCTTGTTCTGTTGGAACGAAATAACCGACGGACTGAGAGCGCGTGGTCTGATCTGTGACCGTCGCGGGGACGTGCTGCGCGCTCCCGATCTCTGCGTGTCCTGCAGAAGCGGGTCGGACCGAGATCTCTCTCTCTGCGGGGGAGCTTGAGCGGAAGTTCCGCCGGCGGAGGGAGCAATGCAGCAGTGAGCCTCGCACCTGCTCCCGGAGTTCAGTCCTCTCGCAGAATCTTCCTCACCTTCTCAAGATGGAGCTTCTTCTGCTGCTCGGTAAGTTCTACAGCTCTGCTCAAACACAGCACAAGAGAAGCTGAAAGAACTACAGAGAATAGAGATGTATTGAGAGAAATCTGCTTCCAGCTGTAGATTCTTACAGATTGTGCCTCTTCCATCGTGTTAGACATCACTTTACAGTGTGCTGAATAGAATAGAATAGAATATAGAGACTAAAATAGAATACAGAAGAGAGAATAGAATAGAATAGAGAAAGTAAAATAGAATAGAATATGCATTTGTTTGTTTCACTGCAGTTTTACAGAGTGTGTGTGTGTG
>CM049855.1:594834-599834 GCA_027422415.1 Schizothorax lantsangensis
ATCAGCTGCAGTGCTTTGATGCGGTTTAGTGCTTGTTTGTTTGTTTTTGTGCTTTGATGTGGTGGTTTTGTGTTTTTTTGTGGTGGTTTTGTAGTTTGATGTGTTTTTTTTTGCAGTGGTTTTGTTTTTTTGCAGTGTTTTTGTTTACTTTGTGGTTTGATGCAGCGTTTTTGTGGTTTGATGTGGTGGTTTTGTTTTCTTTGTGGTTTGAGGCAGTGTTTTTGTGGTTTGATGTGGTGTTCTCTTTCATAGGTTCACTCAACGCTGCACAGCTGACGCAATGGGAACACCCCCAGGTGTGACGATTGTCTGAAGCCCGTATAGAATCACACCAATTCATTGGCTGATGGAACAAGATACCGCCCCTACGTCACACGTAATTGACATAGACTCTCGCGCCATCTTACCCCCCAGATTTTCCTCTCTTCAGAAGCTTTTGCTTCTCGCGGTTTTTCTGGCCCATTTCTCTGCGACGTTTTGGTCTGGGGAGCCTGTAGTCGTTCCGCTACTCGCCAGCGCCCTGCAAGCGGGTAGATTTGAAGCGCCCGATGAAGCCGCCACTCCTAATATGGGTATCAGGAAAAGGAGGGCTTCCCCCGCCTCGTTGGATTACGACAGACTGCTAAAGTGTATCTGTCCATCCCCGAGACACTCTCCTCCACTGACTGCGCCACCCTTGCCACTAGTTGCGTCTCGAGGAGCGCAGGCCACTTCCCCTCTTCTGTGATCTTTGAAGGTAGGAGACACTTCAAGGTTTTCTCCCCTCAGGGTTGCTGCATGCTGCAGGTACTGTTCGCATGGTAAGGGACACCCAGCGCCTTCCACTCGTGTCAGCTTTTCCTGCCCTTGCCTTTACGGCCTCATCAGGTCACGCCTCCACGCACGAGGACGCTTTGAGCTTTCCTCTGCTTCGGTCGGACGCATGTCCCTCCCTTCAGGAGGACGTTCAGAGCGGGGACGCTGTGTTGGCATCCCCCTTGAACTGTTCAAATCTGCTACCTCTGTCGGCCTTCATCCATGCCTGGAGGGACCTGCCGGGAGTGTCGCCCTGGGTTCTTCGTACGATCCAGTTCAGCAACACACTCCAATTTGCTCGCAGCCCCCCCTGTTTCAACAGGGTTTCTTCTTACTGCAGTGAACAGCGCCGACGAGGCTTCTCTCTTCTGCTTAAAGGGGCAATAGAGGAGGTCCCCTCTTCGGACCAAAACCGCGGCTTCTTCAGCCGGTACTTTCTAGTCCCGAAGAGGGATGGGGGCCTGTGTCCTATTCTAGATCTACGCAGACTGAATTATTCCCTCTGCAGAGGGAAATTCAGGATGCTGACGCTCAAGAGCATTCTTTCCCAAGTCCAAGAGGGGGACTGGTTTGTCACTGTCGACTTGAAGGATGCCTACTTCCACATTCAGGTCGTTCAGAGGCACAGGAAGTTCCTCAGGTTTGCCTTCGGGGGAAAGGCTTACCGATACAAGGTTCTTCCCTTTGGGCTAGCTCTGGCCCCAAGGACGTTCACCAAGTGTATGGATGCTGCTCTGGCCCCGCTGAGGCTCCAGGGGATCCGAATTCTCAACTACCTAGACAACTGGCTCGTTCTAGCCAGTTCCAGGGAGCAGGTGATTCGTCACAGCGACTCTCTCCTTTTCCACCTTCGTGCGCTTGGCCTCCGGCTGAATGGCCAGAAGAGCGTGCTCACTCCAGCCCAGCAGACCACATTTTTGGGGGTCTGTCTGGACTCGACCTCGATGCAGGCCCGTCTGGCTCCTGCTCAGGTCGAAAGAGTCAAATCGTGTTCGGCCCGCTTCAGGCTAGGTCGTCACGTGTCAGTGGGCCTGTGTCGCAGTCTCCTAGGCCTCATGGCAGCGGCTTCCCCGGTTCTTCCCTTGGGGCTGCTCCATATGAGACCGTTTCTCTGGTGGATGAAGTCCCTAGGTATTTGTCCCTCCTGGCCATCTCTCCGCCTACTAAGAGCAGCAGAGGTGGACCTCTTTGCGTCTCAGGAGTTGACCCAATGCCCCCTTTGGTTCTTCCTTTTTTACCCTACCTCTCTGGGGATAGATGCGCTAGCACACCCCATGAAACTATATGCTTTCCCTCTGGTCTTGCACAGGGTGAAGACGTGCGGAGTCCACCTTCTCCTAGTAGCCCCGTTCTGGCCTTCCCAGACATGGTTCTCGGAGTTGGTCTCCCTTCTGGAAGGCGATCCGTGGGAGATTCCAATCAGGAAAGACCTGTTGTGTCAGCTCCAAGGCAGAATTTGGCACCCACGTCCAGAGATCTGGAAGTTGTGGGTATGGCCGATCAGAGGTTGCCCATAGACTTTGATCTCTTGGATGGAGTCAGTAAGACCATTAATAGTGCCAGGGCCCTTTCCACTAGGAGGCTCTATTCCTCCAAATGGAAGGTTTTTTTAATCCTGGTGCTTGGCTCATGCTGTGGACCCAGTCAGCTGCCCAGTTGGTTCAGTGCTGGAGTTCCTGCAAGATACGTTTTCGGCTGGAACGGCCACTACCACCTTGAGAGTCTATGTTGCGGCTATTGCTGCTCGAAGAGACTCGGACGATGTCCCGTTGGGTAGACATCGTTTGGTCGCCTCATTTATTCTTGGGGTTAAACGCTTGAGGCCAGTTTGTCCTCCTAGTTTCCCTTCTTGGGACCTTTCTGTTGTCCTGAAGGGGCTGATGGAGCCTCCTTTTGAGCCTCTAGAGTCAGCTCCCGAGAGGATTCTGATGCTAAAGGTCACTCTTTTGTTGGCATTGGCCTCTTTAAAGCTTGTAGGGGACTTGCAGGCTCTCTCTGTCAGCGAGTCCTGCATTGAGTTTGCTCCTGGGCTGGTCAAGTCATTCCAGTCAGTGGCGTAAGTCCCTACAGTTGCTGGTGTGTTTTGGTGCAGGCCGCAGAGGGCTAGCCGCATCAAAGCACACGATTTCCCACTGGGTTAGGGAAGCTATCTCTCCCCATACATTTGTGAGGTTCTATAACCTTGATGTGAACACGGCTCCTGGCTCCCAGGTTCTTTCTGTTTGAGCCAGCTGTGCTTTAGTGTTCTGGTCTGTAATGGGCCAGACTTGGCAGCGTGTTAGCTTGGCGTGTGTGGTATATCCTTCCCATTGCGTCAGCTACACAGCGTTGAGTGAACCTATGAAAGAGAACATCTCAGGTTACTTACGTAACCCATGTTCTCTGAGTAGGGAACGAGACGCTGCGTCTGCTGCCAAGCTCCTCACGCTGTCGACCTGTTTCTTCAACAGGAAAATCTGGGGGTAAGATGGCATGAGCGCGGGTCTATGTCAATCACGTGTGACTTAGAGGCGGTATCTCACGCCATCAGCCAATGAATTGATGTGATTCTATATGAGCTTCAGACAATCATCACACATGGGGGTGTTATTCAGAGAACATGGGTTACTTGAGTAACCTGACACGTTTTTGTTGGTTGATGTGGTGTTTTTGTGTTTTTTTGCTGTGTTTTTTGCTGTGGTTTTGTGGTTTGATGTGGTGTTTTTGTGTTTTTTTGCTGTGTTTTTGTGTTTTTTGCTGTGGTTTTGTGGTTTGATGTGGTGTTTTTGTTGTGTTTTTTGCTGTGGTTTTGTGGTTTGATGCAGTGGTTTTGTGTTTTTTTGCTGTGGTTTGATGCGGTGTTTTTGTGGTTTGATGTGGTGGTTTTGTGGGTGGGTTAGTAGGTTGTGGTTAGCAGCGCTGACCCGTCAGTGACCCGCGGGCTGAGTGTGTTGGAGTGTGTCGTTCTCTCTCGCTCTGAGGGTGAAATGGCTGTTTACCGCAGTGAGCGTTACTCTTCCTTTTATAGTCCCGGTGATTTATGGGCCGTTTCTTCAGCACAGGAACAAAAGCGGGTCCCGCGGGGCGTCTCTCACGCTGCTGAGTGAGCAAAACCAATGCTTCAGTCTGCGCCGGTGTGTTTAAAACCCTGCTGTTGGGTTAAAAACCACGTTCAACTTCTGTGTTTGGGGTCAAATTCACCCCATGCAGTCAAGATTCATGTGAAAACAGCAAAGCTCTATTGTAGCGGGTCAGAGACTGAAAAATATAAAATGTGTGAGAAATGTAATAATTTTCTTCTATTGTATTAGGGTTCAATTTGACACAAAATTAGTTGTTCAGACAGAATCTAAAATATATTTTTGTCATAACACAAGTGCAATAACAAGCAACTAATAAAAATGATATAAGTAGTGTTTATTGCTGTAGTGTTTATCTTTTTATCTAACCCTAATGAGAGTTAAATGTGATTTTCAGTGCTGTAATAGTCTAGTATTTGAGATCCAAAAACACCTTTGACACAGAAGTTATCTTAAGATTTTTTACCTGATTCTTTAGTGTTTTTCAAAGTGATTTTTGGCAAATTGCATGGAAACCAAAGAGGATTAATTTAACGTCCAACACAAAAGTTGCAACTAAATTTGTACAGCCGTTCCAAAACACATTTATGTGTGGAAACATTGCATACGCATTCATGACCCTGAATGAGAAATATTCCCCAGATTTGTAGAAATAAGTTAACAGTACATCAAGCATTTTCAAATTCGAGTTAAATTGACCCCAAGATACCAGGAGCTGGTTTGTGTCTGATATGAAGCGTTACGGAGGACCGGATGCATCCTCACGTCTCTGTCAGTTTGATGAAGATATTTATTTTTGTAATATTATTTTTATTACATTTTCTTGAAACACTTACAAGACTGACACATGCACATACTGTGTCTGTAACAATGAGCATATTACATGAAAGGTGTGATAGCACAAACCAACATTAGGTTAATACAGTATTTTGATCCTCCTCTATTATATTGTTAATATCCCTACATTCAATAAACAATAACAAATATTTTCTTAAATTTAGCATCTTTACACTTAAGCACATAGGTTATCTTTTCCATTGCAATGCATGAAGATATGTCTCTTAACCAATGAGTTATGGTAGGCCTTTCTGTCTTTTTCCAATAAAATGCACGTCTATCAATACTTGATTATCCTTTGTAATATTT
>CM049855.1:604834-622334 GCA_027422415.1 Schizothorax lantsangensis
CATATCGCCATGGTAACGTAACATCAGGAATCTCTCAGGTTCTAGGCCATATCGCCATGGTAACGTAACATCACGAATCTCTCAGGTTCTAGGCCATATCGCCATGGTAACGTAACATTCTCTCAGGTTCTAGCCCATATCGCCATGGTAACGTAACATCAGGAATCTCTCAGGTTCTAGGCCATATCGCCATGGTAACGTAACATCAGGAATCTCTCAGGTTCTAGGCCATATCGCCATGGTAACGTAACATCACGAATCTCTCAGGTTCTAGGCCATATCGCCATGGTAACGTAACATCACGAATCTCTCAGGTTCTAGGCCATATCGCCATGGTAACGGAATCTCTCAGGTTCTACATATCGCCATGGTAACGGAATCTCTCAGGTTCTAGGCCATATCGCCATGGTAACGTAACATCACGAATCTCTCAGGTTCTAGGCCATATCGCCATGGTAACGTAACATCAGGAATCTCTCAGGTTCTAGGCCATATCGCCATGGTAACGTAACATCACGAATCTCTCAGGTTCTAGGCCATATCTCCATGGTAACGTAACATCAGGAATCTCTCAGGTTCTAGGCCATATCGCCATGGTAACGTAACATCAGGAATCTCTCAGGTTCTAGCCCATATCGCCATGGTAACGTAACATCAGGAATCTCTCAGGTTCTAGCCCATATCGCCATGGTAACGTAACATCAGGAATCTCTCAGGTTCTAGCCCATATCGCCATGGTAACGTAACATCACGAATCTCTCAGGTTCTAGGCCATATCACCATGGTAACGTAACATCACGAATCTCTCAGGTTCTAGGCCATATCGCCATGGTAACGTAACATCAGGAATCTCTCAGGTTCTAGGCCATATCACCATGGTAACGTAACATCAGGAATCTCTCAGGTTCTAGGCCATATCACCATGGTAACGTAACATCAGGAATCTCTCAGGTTCTAGGCCATATCGCCATGATAACGTAACATCAGGAATCTCTCAGGTTCTAGGCCATATCGCCATGGTAACGTAACATCAGGAATCTCTCAGGTTCTAGGCCATATCGCCATGGTAACGTAACATCACGTATCTCTCAGGTTCTAGCCCATATCGCCATGGTAAACATCACGAATCTCTCAGGTTCTAGCCCATATCGCCATGGTAACGTAACATCACGAATCTCTCAGGTTCTAGCCCATATCGCCATGGTAACGTAACATCACGAATCTCTCAGGTTCTAGGCCATATCGCCATGGTAACGTAACATCACGAATCTCTCAGGTTCTAGCCCATATCGCCATGGTAACGTAACATCACGAATCTCTCAGGTTCTAGCCCATATCGCCATGGTAACGTAACATCACGAATCTCTCAGGTTCTAGCCCATATCGCCATGGTAACGTAACATCACGAATCTCTCAGGTTCTAGGCCATATCGCCATGGTAACGTAACATCACGAATCTCTCAGGTTCTAGGCCATATCGCCATGGTAACGTAACATCACGAATCTCTCAGGTTCTAGGCCATATCGCCATGGTAACGTAGCATCAGGAATCTCTCAGGTTCTAGCCCATATCACCATGGTAACGTAACATCACGAATCTCTCAGTTTCTAGGCCATATCGCCATGGTAACGTAACATCAGGAATCTCTCAGGTTCTAGCCCATATCACCATGGTAACGTAACATCACAACAAAAATACTGCCGTTTATCAAAACTGTACACGTAAAACTTACAATTGCTCTAAAATACATCTTCGTAGTCCGCGTGAGAAGACGAGGGTGAGAGAGAATCAGTCTGAATCAGACTCTAAGCGCTCAGCGGTGGCGGTAGTGACGCATCAGAGGAACGATGCAGGACGGCGGCCCCGACAGCTTCAGGAACGAGTTCTGCAGCAGCTCCGGGGCCGAGGCCCGCTGAGACGGCTCTCGCACCAGCATCAGGTCCAGGAACGCCCGCAGAAGCGACGACACCTGCACACAAACACACCAGACACCGCTTCAGACGAGTCTACACACGCTGGGGAAATAAACTGATGCTTCGTGAATCCAGAAATGATGCTGAGAGCAGTGCTGCCAACTAATTTTCATAGAAAGTTGCTAAAGGAAGGTCGATTTGTTGCTAAATTCCGAGTATGGGTCACCATACTTGGCCGTATGTCACAAAAAAAAAAAAAATGACGTTATGTCATTGCGTAATCACAACGCAAAATTGTCACAACATCAAATCTCAGCTAAAAAATTATATTTTATATAATTTAATTTAGATTTGTTTGTAAAATAATATGCAAAATATAATATTAAAATATAAATAACTGTATTTTTAAATACACTGAATTATTGAACACACATTTTTGAATTATTACAATTTAATTTTTTTAATAGCTACTTTAATACTACACATTCTCAACAGTTCTGCTTTAAGCAGTGTATTAGTAGTTAGTTAGTGTGCGACACTCTAAGAAAAGTCTGTGAAAATAGGGCACAATCTACTATGTTAATATTAAATAATTCTCCGTATTGTTTTTTTACCTGCATTTTAAATTAAGCATTGTGTTTTCAGATTACAGGGTGATTATGGATAATAATGTCATGGACAATTACTAGTAGCCTATCTTTTCCATTTTTCTTACAGTGTACTAACTGATCAACAATCACAGGTACAAGCTACTAACACAGTGTATCATAAATGAACAATTATTCAATTATTATTATTAAATTAAACAATTGCAAATAGCAGCTCATTTAATTCACGTGATGTGTGTACTGCGAGGCATCTTTGGTTTTCTCTTTTTGTGTAATTTGATGGAAAATTTGCCTTTTTATTGTCTGAGTCACTTATCAAAAGTTGCCAAATAAATGTAAAAAAATTGCTAAATTTGTTGCTAGGTGCTTTTGGAAAAAATTGTTGCTAGGGTGGTCTGAAAAGTTGCTAAATTAAGCAACAAAATTGCAAATTTTGCCAACCAGTGTTTCATTACGGAATGAATACACCATTTCGAACGAATCGAGTGAGTCAATGATTCAGTGACTCATTCGTAAAGACTGTCACTTGCTGCATTTCTGAATGAATCAGCTGTTTGAACGAATCGGCTGAATGAATGATTCAATGGCTCGTTCATAAAGACAGTCACTTGCTTCGTTATTGAATGAATTAGAAGTTTGGAACAAATTGAGTGAGTCAATGATTCAGTGACTCATTCGTAAAGACTGTCACTTGCTGCGTTTCTGAATGAATCAGCCGTTTAAACGAATCGGCTGAATGAATGATTCACTTGCTTCATTATTGAATGAATTAGAAGTTTCGAATGAATCGAGTGAGTCAATGATTCAGTGACTCATTCATAAAGACTCACTTGCTGCGTTTATGAATGAATCAGCCGTTTGAACGAATCGGTTGAATGAATGATTCAATGGCTCGTTCATAAAGACAGTCACTTGCTTCGTTATTGAATGAATTAGACGTTTCGAACGAATCGAGTGAATCAATGATTCAGTGACTCATTCATAAAGACTATTTATCATCATTTATTTTATTTGCATACATTTATTACAATAAATTACTCAAAATCAGCAGGTTCACAGCTGTGGCTGCTCTGAGGTAAATTTTACTTGCTAATCAAGCTGTTTGAACGAATCGGTTGAATGAATGATTCAATGACTCATTCATAAAGACAGTCACTTGGCGGATGTAGTACGTCCGAGTTTCATTCATATACCCACATTCATACTATATAGAACGTACTTTTTTAACGGTCGGGAAGTACGTTCAAATTCAAATGTAGTACCTACGTATGCAGTATGCGATTTCGGACGCAGCTTGTCACTTGCTGCGTTTCTGAATGAATCAGCCATTTGAACGAATCGAGTGAGTCGATGATTCAGTGACTCATTCGTAAAGACAGTCACTACCTTAGTGTCTGATTGAATCAGCCGTTTGAACAAATCGGTTGAATGAATGATTCAATGACTCACTCATTAGAAAGTGACTCACCACCTCCTAGTGGTGTTTTTAGTCTCATTTCATTCTTGTTTAACCATTCAAACATTAATATGCATTTATTATCAATATTTAAGCAATGTTAAATCAAAATATTTCTTTCTAAAGCTATTTTTCTGTAATGTGATTTGTAATGCTTTTCTCGTGTAACACAATAATGACTATAAAGTTTCCGTTTATTGAGAACGCTGGGTTTGGGTGTTTGAGTAATAAATGAGTTTCAGAGCATCGCTGTCAATCAGTGATCATGTGACCGCGGCTCCGGCCAATAGAGACGCAGCTGCTCACCTTGTGCGACTCCTTGAGCCGCGGGGGCAGGTTGTCTCGTATCCGTCTCATGGCCTGCAGCGGCGGCTCGTTGAAGTACGGCGGCTCTCCGTCCACCATCTCGATCACCATGATGCCCAGAGACCAGATGTCCACCTGCGGACACACCACAGCAGATCAGCGCTGACCGTTACCCATCACGCAGCACACGGGTCACCGTCGCTAACCGCTAACCGTACCTCAGTGCCGTAGGGCAGTCTGGAGATGACCTCCGGAGCCATCCAGTACGGCGTTCCCACCAGAGACTTCCTCTTGGGAACCTCTTTAGACACTTGAGCACAGAAGCCGAAATCCGAGAGCTTGATCTGAGCACACAAACACCAGAGCGTCACGCAAAGCTGATTAGCTGCTAATCGCCTCTTCATTTGTCATGTTCTCCCAGCTAATTACAAGGTGGGAGACACGATTTAATTACTTGGAACTAGTGAAGTTGCTAATTACCCCGATCACTTTTCTGCCCTCACAATAAACACACTACACAGTTACATGTGAAAGAAGATGATACAGTAAACCACACAACACTGGATATTCTATCATAACCATTAAACACAACAGAATTATATCTTATAAAATATTGATATGATATCATTTAAAGTAAATTTAATTATTTTATATAAATCATAATATAAATGTACAGTTTTTAAAATATAATTTAACTTGATATAAATAAAATGAAATTAAATAATTCAATTTGATACATACAATATAAATAGTTTACTTAATTTTTTTATTAAATCAAATTACATGTATATATATATATATATAATTATTTGTATTTAATTACATTAGATTAAATTATGTATAATTTTATTTAAGTTAATTGTATGATATATATATATATATATATATATATATATATTATAAACATAATAATATTATTAATATTATAATAAATAATAATAATTTTTTAATCATTGCCCAGCACTAATATACAGTATATATATTAGTGCTGGGCAATGCTTACATTTTTTTATTTATTTATTATAATATTAATAATATTATTATTTATTCATTATTATTTAAAAAATAAAAGTTTTTGTGTACATAATATATGTGTGTGTACTGTGTATATTTATTATGTATATATAAATACACACACATGCATGTATATATATATATAAGAAAAATATGTTATTAAATATATTTATATAATAAATTATATGAATATAAATATATGCGTGTATATTTATTATGTATATATAAATACACACACATGCATGTATATATTTAAGAAAAAAAATTATGTTAATATATTAAATATTTATATATAATATAAATTATATGAATATAGATATATGCATGTTAATACATGTACATATTTTCAAAATATATACTGCACGTGTGTGTCTTTATATATACATAATAAATATACACAGTACACACACATATTATATAAACAAAAACTTTTATTTTGGATGCGATTAATCGTTGCCCAGCACTAATATACACTGTATATATCTCTCTATATATATAATGTCTGAGGTGCCGCACCCGTCCGTCGCTGGTGAGCAGGATGGAGTCGCTCTTGATGTCTCGGTGTATGACGCCCTGTGTGTGCAGGTAAGACAGCGCCTTCAGCACCGACAGACAGACGGTGGAGATCTGCTCCTCATTCATCCTGTCAACAAAACATCTGACAATCATCAGAGCTCCCAAATCACCTGCTTCTCACAAGCTCCTGAGACAAACACAGGTGCTAGGGAGTCCTGGGGGGTTGTTAAGGTGTTGCTATGCAGTTTCTAGGGAGTCCTCGGGGGTTGTTAAGGTGTTGCTATGCAGTTTCTAGGGAGTCCTCGGGGGTTGTTAAGGTGTTGCTATGCAGTTTCTAGGGAGTCCTGGGGGGTTGTTAAGGTGTTGCTATGCAGTTTCTAGGGAGTCCTGGGGGGTTGTTAAGGTGTTGCTATGCAGTTTCTAGGGAGTCCTGGGGGGTTGTTAAGGTGTTGCTATGCAGTTTCTAGGGAGTCCTCGGGGGTTGTTAAGGTGTTGCTATGCAGTTTCTAGGGAGTCCTCGGGGGTTGTTAAGGTGTTGCTATGCAGTTTCTAGGGAGTCCTCGGGGGTTGTTAAGGTGTTGCTATGCAGTTTCTAGGGAGTCCTCGGGGGTTGTTAAGGTGTTGCTATGCAGTTTCTAGGGAGTCCTGGGGGTTGTTAAGGTGTTGCTATGCAGTTGCTAGGGAGTCCTGGGGGGTTGTTAAGGTGTTGCTATGCAGTTGCTAGGGTGTTCTGGGGGGTTGTTAAGGTGTTGCTATGCAGTTTCTAGGGTGTCCTGGGGGGTTGTTAAGGTGTTGCTATGCAGTTGCTAGGGAGTCCTGGGGGGTTGTTAAGGTGTTGCTATGCAGTTGCTAGGGAGTCCTCGGGGGTTGTTAAGGTGTTGCTATGCAGTTTCTAGGGAGTCCTCGGGGGTTGTTAAGGTGTTGCTATGCAGTTTCTAGGGAGTCCTGGGGGGTTGTTAAGGTGTTGCTATGCAGTTGCTAGGGAGTCCTGGTGGGTTGTTAAGGTGTTGCTATGCAGTTTCTAGGGTGTCCTAAGGGGTTGTTAAGGTGTTGCTATGCAGTTGCTAGGGTGTTCTTGGTGGTCTCATCAAGCAGCACTAATGATTGAGTTCTGTGTGAAACTCACTGTGTGAATATAAATCAGTGTCAAGTCAAGTCACCTTTATTTATATAGTGCTTTTAACAATACAGATTGTGTCACAGCAGCATTACAGTATTAAATAGTAAAATAGTGTGTCAATAATGCAAAAAAAATTATAATTTCAGCTAGTCTAAACCAGAAGCATCTATTATCACAGATCCAGCTTCAGCACTGACACACACACTTACACACACTCACTATAACACACACACACACACACACGTTTGTTTCTGTGAATTGAGGGGACTTTCCATAGACTTCTATTACTTTTATACTGACCAAACAATATTACACCTAAACCTACCCCTTACAGGAAACTTTGTGCATTTTTACTTTCTCAACAAAACTCATTCTGTATGATTTATAAGCTTTTGTACCCATGGGGACCTCAATCTAGGTCCCCACCGTGACACGAGTCCCCATGAGTCTGTGTGTATTCAGGTTTAAGTCCCCACCAGGATATATAAACCTGTACACACACAAACACACACACACACACACACACAGGGAGAAGAGCTAGCGTGTCATTAGCAGCGCATCTCAAACACGCAGCAGAACAAAGGCAGGAGCAGAAACGCTCGTGGAGAGTCGTGACTCCATCAGTGGAGCGTGTGTGTGTGTGTGTGTGTGTCTCTGTGAGTGAGTGAGTGTGTGTGTGTGTGTCTCTGTGAGTGAGTGTGTGTGTGTGTGTGAGTGTGTGTGTGTGTGTGTGTGTGTGTGTGTGTGTGTGCGTGTCTCTGTGAGTGAGTGTGTGTGTGTGTGCGTGTGTGTGTGTGTGTGTGTGTGTGTGTGTGTGTGTGTGTGTGTGTGTGTGTGTGTGTGAGAGTGTGTGTGTGTGTGTGTGTGTGTGTGTTATAGTGAGTGTGTGTGTGAGGCCCAGCTGTCCACCGCGCTCTCATCTGTCTCGCCTGCGGCTGCGGCTGCAGCTTCACTGGAGGGGAACACGCTGCCATGTGTTTGTGCCTCCCGCTCCTCCTCAACACTAATGCGCTGTAATGCGCAAACGGGACGTGTTTGCAATCACTCTGACGAACGACGCCTCACAAGGAGATCCATGAAGGACACTTCTGTCTCTAAAACCACATTCACCACTTCATTCTTCACATACAGTGACGTACAGAATACTGCAGTCACATGCAAACCTGCTCAGACAGACTTACATCAAACATAAATAAATAACAGGTAAAAAACTGATTTATAAGAAATAGTGACACTTTACAATAAAGTTTACATTAACATGAACTAACAATGAAAAATACTTCTAATGCATTTTTAATATTAGTTAATTTCAACATTTACTAACACACGATTAAAATCAAAAGTTGTATCTGTTAACCTGAGCTGACTTGAACTAATAATTCACAGTTGTATTTTTATTAAATAATTTTTAAAAAGATGAATAAATAATATAACAAATGCATTGCTCATTGTTAATGTTAGTTAATGCATTGCTAATGGGACCTTATTGTAAAGTCTTACCAAAATAAAAATTAAAAATAACAAGTAATAATAATAATAATAATAATAAACAAAATAACAATAGATAGGATTATTAAACAAAAAACAGCAAGTAAAAAAGCCCCTTTTCCATGGTAAAATCACTGTAACATCCTGGACAGTAATATAACAGACATTAACATTCAATAAATGGCTTACTCTAATAAATAAACAACATTCACACCAGTAGTTGTTCCATCATGTGTTGTAGTTTATCAGTGTATCTGAATATAAACGTGTGTTTAAACACTCATCCAATCACAGCTCTCACTCTCAGCTCAGTTTCACAAGTCGTGTCAGACTCACAAGCACACACTGATCAGCTTCAAACACCTCCAGATTCTGCATTAATACAAACAGCTCTGTGTGCCGCTAATCTATCAGGAGCCTCATTACAATTTGCTGTTAATTGAAAACACGGCGCTCTTTGTACAGCCCACATGCAGGAACACGCTCTGGCACGGATCAGCGTTTGCTCTGGCAGGAACCCAGAGACACCAACATCAGACCACAGCACACGAGAAACAAACAACAGCACTGAAGAACACTGATCCTGTGCACTCAGACCATCTCCACCTGACTCCACCCGACTCCACCCGACTCCATCTGACTCCACCCGACTCCAACTGACTCCATCAGACTCCAAGCGACTCCATCTGACTCCAAGCGACTCCATCTGACTCCAAGCGACTCCATCTGACTCCACCCGACTCCAACTGACTCCATCTGACTCCATCTGACTCCAAGTGACTCCACCTGACTCCAACTGACTCCATCTGACTCCAAGTGACTCCACCTGACTCCACCCGACTCCACCCGACTCCATCTGACTCCAAGCGACTCCACCTGACTCCAAGCGACTCCATCTGACTCCATCTGACTCCAAGCGACTCCATCTGACTCCAAGTGACTCCATCTGACTCCACCCGACTCCATCTGACTCCAAGTGACTCCACCTGACTCCAACCGACTCCATCTGACTCCAAGTGACTCCACCTGACTCCAAGCGACTCCACCTGACTCCAAGTGACTCCACCTGACTCCATCTGACTCCAAGTGACTCCACCTGACTCCAACCGACTCCATCTGACTCCAAGTGACTCCACCTGACTCCAAGCGACTCCACCTGACTCCACCCGATTCCAACTGACTCCATCTGACTCCAAGCGACTCCACCTGACTCCACCCGACTCCAAGCGACTCCATCTGACTCCATCTGACTCCAAGTGACTCCATCTGACTCCACCCGACTCCATCTGACTCCAAGTGACTCCACCTGACTCCAACCGACTCCATCTGACTCCAAGTGACTCCACCTGACTCCACCCGACTCCATCTGACTCCAAGTGACTCCACCTGACTCCACCTGACTCCAAGCGACTCCATCTGACTCCATCTGACTCCAAGCGACTCCATCTGACTCCAAGTGACTCCATCTGACTCCACCCGACTCCATCTGACTCCAAGTGACTCCACCTGACTCCACCCAACTCCAACTGACTCCAAGCGACTCCATCTGACTCCATCTGACTCCATCTGACTCCAACTGACTCCATCTGACTCCAACCGACTCCATCTGACTCCACCTGACTTCACCCGACTCCAACTGACTCCAACCAACTCCAAACGACTCCATCAGACTCCACCTGACTCCACCTGACTCCACCTGACTCCAACTGACTCCATCTGACTCCACGTGACTCCAACCGACTACAACCGACTACAACCGACTCCAACTGACTCCAACTGACTCCAACTGACTCCATCAGACTCCAACTGACTCCACCCGACTCCAACAGACTCCATCAGACTCAACCTGACTGCACCAGACTCCATCTGACTCCATCTGACTCCAACCGACTCCATCTGACTCCACCTGACTCCTACCGACTCCACTGACTCCATCCGACTCCACCTGACTGCAACCGACTCCAACTGACTCCATCCGACTCCACCTGACTCAAACTGACTCCAACCGACTCCACCTGACTGCAACCGACTCCAACCGACTCCAACTGACTCCAACCAACTCCACCTGACTCCACCTGACTCCATCCGACTCCACCTGACTGCAACCGACTCCAACCGACTCCACCTGACTCCAACCGACTCCAACCGACTCCATCTGATTCCATCCGACTCCATCTGACTCCACCCGGCTCCAACTGGCTCCATCTGACTCCATCTGACTCCACCTGACTCCATCTGATTCCAACCGACTCCATCTGACTCCACCTGGCTCCACCCGACTCCACCCGACTCCAACTGACTCTATCCGACTCCATCTGACTCCACCCGGCTCCAACTGGCTCCATCTGACTCCATCTGACTCCATCTGACTCCACCTGGCTCCACCCGACTCCAACTGACTCCACCTGGCTCCACCCGACTCCACCCGACTCCAACTGACTCTATCCTACTCCATCTGACTTATGGTTCATGTGATGTGATCAGATACAGTCGCTAGTTCTTCCTCAGACTGAATGGGTCTGGATCTGGATAATCCTGGTGACTGATTTAAACTGGTGAACACTGTTAACTCAGACAGATTCATTTTCAGACTAACCCTTAAACTTGCTTCAGTTACTTGCCAAGGCAACATTTCTAATTTTTGTTGAACTTAAGTTGAAGTACTAAAATTACAAACTAGAAATAAATAAAAACTAAAATCGAAAGTATAAAGACTGAAAATATAAAAATAAAAGATACTTCAAAATATGAATAAAAACCATAGCAGTATCTAAACAATAGTAAAATAACACTGGTTCAGATGTAAAGACACAAACTGTGAATCTCATTTTAATATCTGAGTTTGTGTTTAGGTACAATCTCAAAATGTATTAATAGGAATGTGGTCAAAACATCTAGAATGTGAACCCTGTTTGACCTCCTCACCTCCTTCTGTCTTTCCCTTGTTTTCTTCTATTAACGTCTGCATTATTGTTACTCTTACATCTTGTATCTCTTATTAATTTTGTAATGCAATTGCTTCCGATTGTACTCTGGATTAGTATTTGAATGTAAGTCTGTGTCAAACGTGACACACTGTGATGAGGAGGATTTAAACATGAAATATTTTATGAATACATTCGATACTCAAAAGATGAAATTAAACAAAAAACAATGAAATTAGTCAAAATAATTCTAGTTAATCTGAGCCTTGATTCAGACCCGTGTGTCACTCAGAATGCTGCCTAAGAAGGGATCTGTCTATGTAGACATGAGCGTCTCTATTAGCATCTCAAACAGGACAGAAATAAAGCACATCAGAAACAGAAGCTGCCCTTCCTCTCGGTGGGATGGAAGCGTGTCGTGCTGACGGGTCACGCGTGGCTCTGAAAGCATGCAATTACAGTCCAACACCGCGCAACACCGAACTGACGAACAAAGCCAATTACTGTAATTATGCAGACGCTTCCAGAGCAGAGGCAGCGTTTAAAACAAACTCCACCACAAACTTTCACAATAATAATTCATCACTGGAATATTGTCTCCAGCAGATAACGCGGCACTCAAACCGCTGCATAAATCAGCTGCAGAAGTGTAATATCACTCTCAGTTTCAAATTAGATCAAAGATGATTGTGAAACGTGTTAAACATGTTCACTATTAATGAGAACATCTTGTCAAGTCAAGTCACGTCACGTCACGTCACGTCACGTCACGTCACGTCACGTCACGTCACGTCACGTCACGTCACGTCACGTCACGTCACGTCACGGCACGGCACGTCACGTCACGTCACGTCACGACACGTCACGGCAAGTCACGTCACGTCACGTCACGTCACGTCACGTCACGTCACGTCACGTCACGTCACGTCACGTCACGTCACGTCACGTCACGTCAAATCAAGTCACGTCACGTCACGTCACGTCACGTCACGTCACTTCACGTCAAATCAAGTCAAGTCAAGTCACGTCACGTCACGTCACGTCACGTCACGTCACGGCACGGCACGTCAAGTCACGTCACGTCACGTCACGTCACGTCACGTCAAGTCACGTCACGTCACGTCACGCCACGCCACGTCACGTCAAGTCACGTCACGTCACGTCAAATCAAGTCACGTCACGTCACGTCACGTCACGTCAAGTCAAGTCACGTCACGTCACGTCACGTCACGTCACGTCACGTCACGTCAAGACAAGTCACGTCACGTCACGTCACGTCACGTCACGTCAAGACAAGTCACGTCAAGTCACGTCACGTCACGTCAAGTCAAGTCACGTCACGTCACGCCAAGTCAAGTCACGTCACGTCAAATCAAGTCACGTCACGTCACGTCAAATCAAGTCAAGTCACGTCACGTCAAGACAAGTCATGTTACGTCATGTCACGTCAAGACAAGTCATGTTACGTCACGTCACGTCAAGACAAGTCATGTCAAGTCAAGTCACGTCACGTCAAGACAAGTCATGTTACGTCACGTCACGTCAAGACAAGTCACGTCAAGTCAAGTCAAGTCAAGTCAAGTCAAGTCACGTCAAGACAAGTCACGTCAAGACAAGTCACGTCAAGTCAAGTCAAGTCAAGTCAAGTCAAGTCAAGTCAAGTCAAGTCATCAAGTCGTCACGTCAAGTCAACAAGTCAAATCAAGTCAAATCAAGTCGTCAAGTCATCTTTATTTATATAGCGCTTTTAACAATACAGATTGGGTCAAAGCAGCTTTACAGTAAATAAATAGAAAAATATTGTGTCAATAAAGCAAAAGGACAAAAGTAAACGCTCAGTTTTCAGTTAAAGTCAGTTCATCATTGATTCAGTGAATGTCATCATCAGCTCAGTTCAGTTTAAATAGTATCTGTGCGATCAAGTCGACGATCTACGTGATCTAGGTATTTCTGACACAAACTCAATAATGAGGCCAAGTGTATAATCTCACTTAATCATTTTCTCTTTCACTTGGATCATGGTGTGCTTTGAATCAAAAGATCAGAAGAATGCATGAATGAATCAGTGTGAGATCAGCTAGTTCAGACTCTGATTCTGATTGGACGATGGGCTCTTACCTGGTGTGCGTGACGATGTCAGTCAAGGCTCCGCCCTCCAGGAACTCCATCTCTACCCAGAGTTCATCACCGACCAGATAACTGTTGTACATGTCGACCACGTTCTCGTGATGGTAGTCTCTCATGATGACCACCTGCAAGCAGATGAACAGAAAAACATCTAGACGCTCTCAAAGACCAGTGTGTAATATCACTCTCAGTTTCATATTAGATCAAAGATGATTGTGAAACGTGTTAAACATGTTCACTATTAATGAGATCGAAACATCTCGTCAAGTCAAGTCACGTCACATCACGTCAAATCAAGTCAAGTCACGTCAAATCAAATCGTCACGTCAAGTCAAATCAAGTCACGTCAAATCAAGTCACGTCACGTCACGTCAAATCAAGTCACGTCACGTCACGTCAAATCAAGTCATGTCACGTCACGTCAATCAAATCAAGTCAAGTCACGTCAAATCAAATCGTCACGTCAAGTCAAGTCAAGTCAAATCAAGTCACGTCAAATCAAGTCACGTCACGTCAAATCAAGTCACGTCACGTCACGTCACGTCACGTCACATCAAATCAAGTCAAGTCAAGTCACGTCACGTCACGTCACGTCAAATCAAATCGTCACGTCAAGTCAAGTCAAGTCAAGTCAAATCAAGTCACGTCAAATCAAGTCACATCAAGTCAAATCAAGTCACGTCACGTCACGTCAAATCAAGTCACGTCACGTCACGTCACATCAAATCAAGTCACGTCACGTCACGTCACGTCACATCAAATCAAGTCAAGTCACGTCACGTCACGTCACGTCAAATCAAGTCACGTCAAATCAAGTCATGTCAAATCAAGTCACGTCACGTCAAATCAAGTCACGTCACGTCACGTCAAGTCACATCACGTCAAATCAAGTCACGTCAAGTCACGTCACGCCACGTCACGTCAAATCAAGTCACGTCAAGTCACGTCACGTCACGTCACGTCAAATCAAGTCACGTCACGTCACGTCACATCACGTCAAATCAAGTCACGTCACGTCACGTCACATCACGTCAAATCAAGTTAAGTCACGTCACGTCACGTCAAGTCAAATCAAGTCACGTCACGTTCTGTTCACAATCGAAATAATACAGCAGTTATTATCATGCGAAGTGTGCGAATTGAGTATATGTACCGTGTGTTTCAGAGCAAAGCGGCTAGAATACTTACAAATTGTAGTCCGTTATGATTACAGATTACATGATGAAGACTAGTTAGTAACGTAATCTGGGTTACTCATTTTAGACTACTTTTTAGATTACTTTTCATCTAACTTATTTTAAACTTGATGTTTTATTAACAAAGTTCGGGAGGAGCACGTTCAGATAATTAACCTAATTAGCACAAGAGGAGCACAATCAGTAATCAACCCAGTTAACAAGATAAGAGGTGTGTATATATACACAGCAGACTTACCTCTGTTCCTTGACAGTTTTCCAGCATCCCTCCGCCACCCCTTCTCCGCACTTACAACTATTCCTGTCCTAAACCTATGGGGGGTATTCAGGGTTCGGGCCAAAGTTCCGAGCTCGAAGCCCTCCCCTCGGACAGCACGCCAAATACGCATAAACTTTATTCTATTTATTATATGTAAGTGTGAACTAGTGAACCATTAAACGTACCATATTGATATAAAAAAGATTTTTTGATATCAACATCTTTAAATGGATTAAACCATACATCAGCAGAGAAAAGTAGAATTAGTGAGAATCAACTAGTCATTGTGCCAATAATATATTATCATGTAATCCATAAAAAGTATATGAGCATTATAAAACGTAATATACTCTAATTACGATTGTATAATGAATCTAGATTATACCCCCAGATCTTATAACGAATATTGCAGTTAATAAAATAATATGGATTACACATATTATGTAATGTAGAGTACTTTTTGATTACTTTTGACCTAACTCGTTTATCACAACAACAAAAACAAAAACTATATTCTATTTTTTGTTATCAACATCATGAAATGCATTAAACATTACATTATGGTTTCCCAAACTGTATATAAGTGGTAGGTTCATTTAAAAATCAATACATTTTGAATAATTTCCCGCCATTGTGTGAATAATATGCTATCATGTAATCCATAAAAGTAACTGAGCATTTTAAAATGTAATATTTTTGTAATCTGATAAAGTAATCCAGATTACATGTAATCAGTTACAGCACTGTGTTGATTTACACACGAGCCGCTCGTGATGCAGTGTTTTCATAATAATATGCTTTATACATTATATAACACACACCAAACCATCTTCCCAAACTTGTAATGAGATGCGCATATTAACAAAAGAGAAACTTCCTGTGGGCTTCTGCCAAAATAAAAGCTTTATCAAAACAAAGAAATGTAGACCACTATAAATATGAATATTGTATTTTTACAGTTGGACTGTAAAAATAAAATAATCATAATACTATCAACCTTTTTTATTTTACAGAGAAATATTACACTAGTAATACTTCATATTTTATTTAATATTCTCATAATAATAATAAGAATCATGATAGAATTACTTTTAAAAATAATTATTATTTTATAGACATATTGATATACAGTCAAACCGAAAATTATTCAGACACATTTCTCACATTATATCACAGTTTATTCACTATAGTTTAGAAAATGGTAATAAAATATGAGCAGACACTGAGTCAGAACAAATTGATCTTGATAATATCAGATAACTTTGATAGAAAGGTATGTAATGAATTCGGTCGAATAGCTGTTAAATTTAAGACACAATTAGATAAAACCAATTTAGCTCCAATTACCAAGCAATGCTTTATTTAGTTCAGTCTGTGTGTAAAAAGATCATATTAGCAATTAAAGAAAAACACTGAAGCAAAACATGGCTCCCAAATTTTACTGTAAGTCCACTTTATGAAGAATTTTTGGTATAATATGTAACAGTTTACTTTATTTTGCTATCCTCACTTACATAAATGAACTATAGCAAAACAATATCAAAAATTATATCTGCGGTCTGAATCATTTTTGGTTTGACTGTATAATCACAAAGGTTTGGCTGATTCTGCGCAGCTCTATAAACCTGACAACATTAGTTCAGCAGGATACTGGAGCGCTCACCTCATTAAACAGAAGCTCCCGCCGCTGCTGTTTTCTCAGGTCCATCTTCTTCACAGCCACCTGTTTGCCGCTGTGCTTCTCGGTGGCGATGCACACGATGCCCGTGGATCCCTCGCCGATCTTCAGGAAGTTGTCCAGATACTCGCGCGGGTCGCCCGGGTTCACCACCAGCTGCAGCGCGGCCCGGAACTGCTCGTGAGAAACCCTGCAGGGCGGCTGCTCGGAGGACGAGCCCCAGCTGGGCGGCGGATAGGCCCCGGGGCCCGGGGTGTAGGGCGAGGAGGGCTGCGAGTGCGCCCCCTGCGGGGTGTAGGGAGGGCTGGGCTGCGGCGGCCGGTACTGGAAGACCGGAGGGTAACCGGGTTTGCCGTGGCTCTGAGGTAGTTTGAGGGGAACGCGCTGATACGTCTCGGGCCCCGGCCCCTGTGGGCTCCCGCGCTCGTACTCGCCCTGTTCCGTCCAAACACAAAACATCACGGGCCTCGTTAGGGGTGAGTATCGTTTGAATTTGATCAATTCTGATTCACAGTTTCAATTCTAATGTGTCAAACATTTAGATATCAAACATATTTAGTCTCTTTTTGCAAAACATTTAGTTGCTGCTGAATACCACGAACAAAAATCATCCGGCTGCATAAAAACCCGATTAAGAGCTGTTTGTGTGCAAAATAGATCTGCACGATTCTGGATAAATTGAGACTTTTTTAATTTTTTATTTTATGGAGGTTGTAGCTCTCTTACAATACTGAAGAATAAATATTAAACAACTACACTGCAAAATATGATTCTCTTAGGCTATGTTCACACTTGGCGTCTTTTTTGAAGCTGCCGGCGTGTGTTTTACATTATAATCCTGTGGAGTAAACCGTGTTTTCAAAGAAGTCCTGAGCGCTTTTTAAAACGCCAGCG
>CM049855.1:627334-634834 GCA_027422415.1 Schizothorax lantsangensis
ATGTCAGATATGTATGTATGTATGTATGTATGCATGCAAGTATGTATGTATGTATGCATGTATGTATGCATGTATGCATGTATGTATGTATGTATGTATGCATGTATGCATGCATGCATGCATGTATGTATGTATGTATGCATGTATGCATGTATGCATGCAAGTATGTATGCATGTATGTATGTATGTATGCATGTATGTATGCATGTATGTATGTATGTATGTATGTATGTATGCATGTATGCATGTATGTATGCATGTATGCATGTATGCATGTATGCATGCATGCATGTATGCATGCATGTATGCATGTATGTATGTATGTATGCATGTATGCATGTATGTATGTATGTATGCATGTATGTATGCATGTATGCATGCAAGTATGTATGTATGTATGTATGTATGTATGTATGCATGTATGTATGCATGTATGTATGTATGCATGCATGTATGTATGCATGTATGCATGCAAGTATGTATGCATGTATGTATGCATGTATGTATGTATGTATGCATGTATGTATGTATGTATGCATGTATGTATGCATGTATGTATGTATGTATGTATGTATGTATGCATGCAAGTATGTATGCATGTATGTATGTATGTATGTATGTATGTATGTATGTATGTATGTATGCATGTATGTATGCATGTATGTATGTATGTATGCATGTATGTATGTATGTATGTATGTATGTATGTATGCATGTATGCATGTATGCATGCAAGTATGTATGCATGTATGTATGCATGTATGTATGTATGTATGCATGTATGTATGCATGTATGTATGTATGTATGCATGCATGTATGCATGTATGTATGTATGTATGTATGTATGCATGTATGCATGTATGTATGTATGTATGCATGTATGTATGCATGTATGTATGTATGCATGCAAGTATGTATGTATGTATGTATGTATGCATGTATGTATGCATGTATGTATGTATGCATGCAAGTATGTATGCATGTATGTATGCATGTATGTATGTATGTATGCATGTATGTATGCATGTATGTATGTATGTATGTATGCATGTATGTATGTATGTATGTATGCATGTATGTACCAAGAGCTTCTTAAAAAACACAACAAATTCCTTGTGTGTTTGCGCACACTTGGCGAATAAAGCTGATTCTGATTCTGATACAGTAATCCTGAAGTATCAGTGAATTGAAATGACGCGAGCGCATCACAGTTCATGTGTAAATGAAGGTCTGGGATGAGCCGCTGTTATCAGGGAGATGCTACGCTTGCGTTAATTGATTCCTGCGGCGCTCTCGTGAGTAATTCTGTGTCTCCGGCCGCCGAGCTCTTTTCACGGGTGAGTAGATTAAGAACTGACACCAGATCCATCACGGAGCCGGTGAGATAATACGCCCTACACGGCCTGCGGGCGAGGAGCGGACAGACTTTAACTCAACACAGAGCTGGAGGCTTCCATTGGGAGCAATGCAGCATTTGTACAGCTTTAATGCAATGTAACAAACACCTGTCAAATGCATCAGATTAGATCTTTAAAACACACTGAACTGAACTCATGCTGTTTTAAACTAAAATGTTATTCAGAGAGAACAAAGGTTTTTTGGGGGTGAAATCACGTCTTAATTAGACGGTGATAATAGGACTAAATACAAAACAACATGCCTTTTTAAATGCATCTTTCAGATTCAGGGGGTGTAAACTTATGTCGTAATATATCGAGGAGTTATTCGGTGGCCTAATACACTTCCAATGCACAAAGCAGATGAAATGAAAGGTAAAAGTATTTGTTAAATGCATGAAATCACACATACTGAGATTACTGCACTGAGTTTAATGATGTGAATCTTGGATATTCTGTAGATGTAAATTTATGTTGCAATATATTGAGTTAGTAATACTCTTCTAATGCGGAAAGTGCATGAAATGCAATGTAAAATCATCTGCCAAACGCATGCATGTAAATGCAGCGCTCCTTAATGATGTTAAAGTGATAGATCACTCAAAATTAAAATTCTGTCATTAATTACTCACCCTCATGTCGTTACAAACCCGTAAGACCTTCGTTCATCTTCGGAACAAAAATTAAGATATTTCTGATGAAATCTGAGAGCTTTCTGACCCTCCATAGACAGCAATGCAACTGAAATGTTCTCAGGTCCAGAAACATAATAAGGACATCGTTAAAATAGTCCATGTGACATCAATGGTTCAACTGTAATTTTACCAAGCTACAAGAATACTTTTTGTGCGCAAAGAAAATAATGACTTTATTCAACGATTCTTCTCCTTCAAATCAGGTCATTATCGTAACGTAACGTAAACAACACATACGTCGTGGTGCTCTCCATAACGGAGGAATACATGATTTTACATGTGAATAAAGTCATTATTTTCTTTGCGCACAAAAAGTATTCTTGTAGGGTTTGGAACGACATGAGGGTGAGTAATTAATGACAGAATTTTAATTTTTGGATGAGCTATCACGTTAATTTTTATTGCGCATTTTTACTGCCACAAGATGTTTGAGCAAAACAATGGATCTCAATGGAGCCTTTTAATCCAAAATCTGCCATGCAATGATCTCTGAGCAGACAAACTGCATTTGACCATCACATGCAAATGCTGCATCATCAGTAGCGGTTCACTTAAATACGTCTGGATTTATCTTGCATTGGCTGTGCCAGAGAATCACACTAACCAACAGTGTGAATGCAACCCTAATGCACTGGTGCATTTTGACATGATGCCCCTGCAGGACAGCCAAACCCTTCATTAGAAGGAGGCTGATTTGATCTTTACCTTTACGAGTGAAGACGTGTTCTCAGATAGTCTGGGGTACGTGTACGAGCTGTACGACCCCTGCGGCGCAGATCTAAATGCGCTGATGCCGTACGGCAGGCTGGGCTCCTGCAGGCCGGACCCCGAGCGTGAGCGCTGCCGGATGGCCGGCTGGGGGCTCGTCTGACCGATGTACGAGGACTTGGGTCTCTTGTAGTCGTCTCTGAGTCCCGCTCCGTATCCCCAGTCTCCGTCGGGATAGTTCATCTGCTCGCTTTGGATGGAGACGCGCGACGGCGTTCCCAGCGGATGCTCCCGGTAATCCTGGCTGGATCCGCCTAGAGAGGCGCGGTAGTATTCCCTGCGGCCGCCCGTGGCCATCTCGACGGCGGACAGCCGCATCTTGCTCTCCAAGTAGGCGTGGTAGTCGGGCGGCATCTTGGCGTAGTCCGAGGACTTCTGCGGCATGGCGTCGGGATAGAAGGGGCTGCGGATGGGATGGCCGTTCTGTCTGAGAGAGAAGCGGTAGTGACGGCCGTAGTACTCGGCGTCATGGACGCCTCGCTCGCGGTACGTCTCTAGCGAGAAGTCTTTACTGCTGTCCAGGTCGCACGAGAAGCGGCCGTAATAGTGTCCGAAGCCGTTCTCCTCCGGTCCACCGGCGCTGGACGTGGACGCAGACGCTGGTTTGCTCCCACCGGCCTGATGGGCTCCAGGCGGACTCTCTTTCCTCAGAGAGTTGGAGCGGGTGACGGAGATGCTGTCAAACTCCTCCAGCAGGCCGTTGATGGAGGCGTCCTTCGGCGGTCGGCTCCCGCGGACGATGGTCTGCAAAGAGAAGGCAGGAGAGTCTGTGAGAGGCACAAAGACGAACAAGAAGGCTTGAGAGTTTCACCACCTACAGCGCTGGCCAGAATTATTAGAACACTAGTGTTTCCAGCAGCTAAAAATGGTTTTAAGTCAGGTATTTCTATCTTTTGCTGTAGTGTGTCAGAAAGAAACATTCATTTAGCCATTAATTGTAATGAGTGAGATTTTTGAGAACTGATCATCATCAGTCTGTCTGGAGTCTCATGAAGAAACAGAACAAACTGAGACATTTAGTCATGTAGCAGATACTTTTATCCAAAGCAACTTATAAATGAGGACAATAGAAGCAATCAAAATCAACAAAAGAGCAATGATATACACGTGCTATAACAAGTCTCAATTAGCCTAACACAGTACACATAGCAAGGTTTTTTTATATTTTTTATATAATAAATAAAAAGAAAACAGACAGAATACAAAAAGAATAGAGAAGCTAGTGTTATTTTTTTTTAAAGAAAACAAGCAGTTAGTAAACGAATAGAGCGCAAGTCTAAAAGGGGCAAGTTTTTAATTTTTTTTTAAAGAATAGAATTAGAATAGACTAAATCCTGAAGAACTGTGTCTCAAGACGCTTCAAGAAACCTACAGAGCTGTTAAAAGCTTCAGGCACTTGTGTAAAAATACTGTAAAATGAGTATGTTGTAATAATGTCATAAATAGATCAATGAACGTCTATTAGCTAAACTAAATCAGCATTTGTTGTGAGCATCTTTGTGTTTAAAGCAGGTTTTGTCCTCGGTGCACTTGAGCAGTGTGTGTGTGTGTGTGTGTGTGTGTGTGTGTGTGTGTGTGTGTGTGTGTGCAGAGTTTCTCAGGAGCTTTGCAGGAGGTTTCTTGAAGCGTCTTGAGACACAGTTCTTCTGGATCTGTGTGTGTGTGTGTGTGTGTGTGTGTGTGTGTGTGTGTGTGTGTGTGTGTGTGTGTGTGTGTGTGTGAGCAGAGTTTCTCAGGAGCTTTGCAGGAGGTTTCTTGAAGCGTCTTGAGACACAGTTCTTCTGGATCTGTGTGTGTGTGTGTGTGTGTGTGTGTGTGTGTGTGTGTGTGTGCAGAGTTTCTCAGGAGCTTTGCAGGAGGTTTCTTGAAGCGTCTTGAGACACAGTTCTTCTGGATCTGTGTGTGTGTGTGTGTGTGTGTGTGTGTGTGTGTGTATGAGTGTGTGTGTGTGTGTGTGTGTGTGTGTGTGTGTGTGTGTGTGTGTGTGTGTGTGTATGAGTGTGTGTGTGTGTGTGTGTGCAGAGTTTCTCAGGAGCTTTGCAGGAGGTTTCTTGAAGCGTCTTGAGACACAGTTCTTCTGGATCTGTCTGTGTGTGTGTGTGTGTGTGTGTGTGTGTGTGTGAGTGTGTGTGTGTATGAGTGTGTGTGTGTGTGTGTGTGTGTGTGTGTGTGTGTGTGTGTGTGTGTGTGCAGAGTTTCTCAGGAGCTTTGCAGGAGGTTTCTTGAAGCGTCTTGAGACACAGTTCTTCTGGATCTGTGTGTGTGTGTGTGTGTGTGTGTGTATGAGTGTGTGTGTGTGTGTGTGTGTGTGTGTGTGTGTGTGTGTGTGTGTGTGTGTGTGTGTGTGTGTGTGTGTGTGTGTGTGTGTGTGTGTGTGTATGAGTGTGTGTGTGTGTGTGTGTGCAGAGTTTCTCAGGAGCTTTGCAGGAGGTTTCTTGAAGCGTCTTGAGACACAGTTCTTCTGGATCTGTGTGTGTGTGTGTGTGTGTGTGTGTGTGTATGAGTGTGTGTGTGTGTGTGTGTGTGTGTGTGTGTGTGTGTGTGTGTGTGTGTGTGTGTGTGTGTGTGTGTGTGTGTGTGTGTGTATGAGTGTGTGTGTGTGTGTGTGTGTGTGTGTGTGTGTGTGTCTGTGTGTCTGTGTGTGTGTGTGTGTGTGTGTATGAGTGTGTGTGTGTGTGTGTGTGTGTGTGTGTCTGTGTGTCTGTGTGTGTGTGTGTGTGTATGAGTGTGTGTGTGTGTGTGTGTGTGTGTGTGTGTGTGTGTGTGTGTGTGTGTGTGTGTGTGTGTGTGTGTGAGTGTGTGTGTGTATGAGTGTGTGTGTGTGTGTGTCTGTGTGTGTGTGTGTGTGTGTGTCTGTGTCTGTGTGTGCAAATTATAAAAATCCATATTACTGTAATTTACAATGTATTACATTTTTTCCACAATTTTTTTTTAATACAGGGTTTTCCAAAAAGAGAATTATTTTTATACATTTAAGATTTTACATTTACATGACAATTGTATAAACCTGTAACATTTATTTGCAAAAACGTTTTAATTTAATTAATTTTTTTACAATTCGCTAATGGTATACACTCATAGGCATACTCGAAACCCCTGCAATTCCCTCACGAACCACCAGGGGTTCGCGAACCCCACTTTGGGAAACCCTGGCGTATGTAAAAAGTCATATAATCATTCTTCAATGTACCATAACCTCCAAGAATTACTTCATACGTGCACGCTCTCGAATATAAGGGGCTTTCCCTGCCATTAATGCTTAGACAATTTACACTGCACACGTCTGCGGTGCGGCTCTGATACGGTCACTGAAGCTGATTGTGGTCAGTTTAGTTGATGCTTGTGTTTATTCCAGCCACGCCACGCATGTGTTTGGCTCTCCGTGCTGCTTCTCTAAACATACACGCATACGCCTCCTTTGAATAAATATATCAAAAATCCGTCAAATCTCACCAAAATCCGTTGCCATGACTTATCGCGAGAGGCAAAAGGATACGTTTTAGTCGCATAACATTGGTTAATGGAAACGCCGTCATTTCGAAATACTTTTTTATCGACAATTATAAAATATCGCCAAAGTTTTGCGCAAATCTGTAATGGAAATGCACCTTCAGTTTGTTCTGTTTCTTCATGTGACTCCAGACAGACTGATGATGATCTGATCACAAAAACCTCACTCATTACAATTAATGGCTAAATGAATGTTTGGAGGTATTTCCTACAGACACACTACTGCAGAAGATAGAAATACCTGACTTTATAGCTGCTGATAATACTAGTGTTATAGTCATTTTGGTCACCGCTGTATATTTTGACAGAGTCAAGCAGCAGTGGGAGTGGGATCAGAAACGTTTGGCGATGGTGCTATCACGAGCCGAGCCTGAATAACATCACAGCGTTGCTCATCTCATCCCACTGATGCTTAATACACAGCTGCATCGTGACTCACCGCAGAACAAAACACTGAAACAGACCCAAAATATAAGAGTGGCACGAGCTGAAAGCCCAGACGGAAGGTTTTTCCCAAACTAGTCTCCCAAAACTACACTACAATTACATGAGCACAATTACTTTTCTGTACAGATTGACCTAATCCAGGTAAAAGCCAACTCTACACACAGTTCTTTTAAGAACTGATCACTGAAAGGTTCTTTGGGGAACCAAAAATGGTTTTATGGCATTGCTGTAAAAAGACCTTTTAAACCTTTATACAGTATCTATCTGCATTATTTTAGAGTAACCGCTGCTGTATGCACAAGCAGGGCCGCCGCTAGGAATTCTGGGCCCTGTGCACTGAATTTGCTATGGGGCCCTCTCAAAATGGGGGGGGGGGGGTAGTATGAGTTGCAATCGTAAAAATAACGTTTGGGGTGATGGGTCATAGGGCCTTCAATTGGAGTAAATAAATGAATAAATAACACAGGACAGAAACGATAGATATCACTGAATTCACGGAAAATGCAACAAACTAATGATAAAATAATGCATTTTTGTCACATATAAAAGCACTTTTATATGTGCTTTTATATGTATCTATCTTTTATATGCCACTTGACAGTATAGCATTGATTTTGAGCTAGACTGCTGGAAAGTCTGGAATAAATTCTGTCATCGTTTCCTCACACTCATGTCGTTCCAC
>CM049855.1:649834-667334 GCA_027422415.1 Schizothorax lantsangensis
AATATTTAGATTTTTTTGCACCCTCAGATTCCAGATTTACAAATATTGTCCTATCATAACAAACCATACATCAATGGAAAGCTATTTATTCAGCTTTCAGATGATGCATACATCTCAATTTCACAAAATTGACCCTTATGACTGGTTTTGTGCTCCAGGGTCACGTATATGGCTTTTAGTGATTCAGCAAACACTCAGAAACATGTCAAAATCTTGCCTGCTTTTCACAGCGATTGTTTGTCGCCCGGCGTTTTTCGCTCGATATTTGCATGAAGTCAAGGAATGCCCAGCCACTCAACGCTTTCTCTGCACCGCTTTCAATCCCATAATGCACTGCTCGAGCATTTAAGCTCGACTTCCACAGGAATGAACTGAAAACGCTGGCTCATAATAACACATGGGCCCTCAGCAGTCCACAGACTCTCCCTTCATTAGATACGACCGGCTCCAGTGATGCTCCAGGCACAGAAACCTTCTGAGACGTGACATCTGCATTAACTAGAGCTCACCGCATCTTCTTCAACACAGCGGCGCACAAGACACGGAAAGTCCCTCAGCGAGCAGAATAAACCCAGCACATTAGCTGTTTGAGACCAACACATGCAGACGCCCAGCTGTTGAGTCTTTTAAAGCACGGGGAGACGGACACACACGGCCTGCCAATAAGCCAACGCAAGCGTTTCTAATAATACACCCGACTAAACCCCAGTGACTCACACAGTGACCCGACGGGTTAACACTGATAACCAGAGAGAGTCAACTAACTAACACAAGCCACACTGGACCACAAGCAGAGAGATCTTAAAGGGACTGTGCACCCAAAAATGAAAATCCGATCAGTCCCGATCAAGTTTTTTGTGCCCTGATCCGATCCAAGTTATTTAATATTGAGCAGTGGCGGCGTTTCACAAAACCATAGGGTATGGCCATATGGGGGGGGGGGGGGGTTACGTGACAAGAGTGATGCGAGACACTATGATCCAAAAGCGCAACTTTTGTTAATAAAAGTTTCATTTATTCCTTTAATATAAGCGAGTTTGTCTTTATTGTGGCTGTTTTCATTAAAAAATAAAATAAATGAACCACAACACATTTGATTTAAAAGAGAGAAAAGACCTTATACGACGCAAGTAGGCTATATTCCTCTTATACATTTTGTTAATAAAAGTTAGATGTTTAATATAGGCCTATGCGAATTTGCCATTGTACTGTTTTATGGCTGATGTGTTTTAATTAATAGGCTAATAATGTATACATCAATCCAATGTGTGAAGAGAGCAAAATAAATACATGTATGATGTATATTTATGTATATAAGATACACTCTCTTTATGTTTATAGTATATGCACACACTGTGTTTCAATGGTAGTCGTTGTAAACAGACTTTGTGGTCACTGATGTATTTTAGTATATGTGCAATAAGCATAATAATTGCAACATAAAGTAAAGATATGATTAGATATTGACATCCCTAGTTAATTTGCATACATTTCCAGAACTGAAACATAAACATTGGTTCATAATTCGTCTTTGGTTTTGTTGTGATATCAGAGATTTCTCTATTTATCCATCCATAAATCAGCAAATATTGTCAACAGATAGAAAACAAACACATTTTCACCATAAAATGTTGTATAAATCAGTGTGAATGAAATATGAACAAACCTTCAGAATATATATAGAGAGGAATAAAAGGGTAAAGTTTGGTGTTTCTAAGAGAGAAAACTCTTTAAAGATTAAAATCTACAGATGCAAATAGATAAAGTGCAATAAAATATACACTTAAATGTAGATTTGGGATGTTTTCGTTCCACTAGTCTGAAAGAAGAGACATGATATGGAAGCAAAACTGACAAAAATCTGTTAAAAGTAAAAAAAATTGACTTAAAATCACTTCTTCTTACATGCTGACAATATCAGAATTAAAAAATCAAGTATTGTATCTAATAACAGGAACACATACTGCTCATATTTCACCAAAAATAATAAATGGCGCTTATTTGAGAAGCATTAGAAGATATTTTCTCAGTCTGGTGTCATGTTATATTAACACATGCAGCATAAACACTTCAGAACAGATGTTATGATTCATGCCAGCATATGGAAATGACTCAGATCGAGCCGTATGACGTCACGCAGCATTCATAAAGGGTTTATGAATCGGATCGGATCCAAACTCGTCTGTCCGTCCCGCGATCATGCACTTCTGCATCTACAGCGTCTCTCATGCATTCGGCCCCAAACACACAGAATGATAATGATGCTAAAAATTCAGCTTTGATCACAGGAATAAATTATATATATTCACATAGAACACAGCTGTTTTAAATAGTAAGAATATTTCAGAATTTTACTGCTTTGGCTGTACTTTGGATCAAATAAATGCAGGCTTGGTGAGCACTTCTGTTCAGAAACCTTTGACTGGTGGTGTATGTCATACACTCGTGAGCAGAAGTGCATGAAGAGCGGAAATAAAGACTAAAAGAGGGGAAGGAGAAAAGAAACGAGAGAAGCAAGGAAAGAGAGCATACTTTTCGCAACGGCGATTCAGCCAACCGGACTTTCTTGGGAGATATCTGTGAAGAGAGCAAGAGAATTAATATCTGTGTATCCCTCTTCAGAGATATCTCCTCCTGCGTCCAGTGCCTTCAACACACAAATCACATTACAAACGGAAATAGAATCACACTGAAAATGTCATTGTTATTTGTTTAACTTGTTAAATTGTACGTGTTCAAGATTTCAATGAATTAAACATGCGTTTTCATTATGAAAATTAGAATCCGGAAAAATTAAAATAGGAAAAAATGGAATCCAGAAAAATTAAAATGGGGAAAAATGGAATTTGGTAAAAATAAATAGAATAATAATAATTTTAATAAATGAATGAATGAATTGATGGATGGATGGCATGTGGGGAAACAATAAAACAGAATTTAGTTAAAAAATAAAATAGAATGTGTGGAAAATAAAACTGAATTTAACTAAAAATAAAATGGAATTTTGGGGGGGGGGGGATAAAACAGAATTTGGTTAAAAAATAAAATAGAATTTGAAAGTAAATAAATAAAATGGTATTAGGAAAAAATAAAACAGTTTGGAAAAAATAAAACTGAACTTGATTAAAAATAAAATGGAATTTTGGGGAAAATAAAACAGAATTTGGTAAAAAATAAAATAGAATTTGAAAATAAATAAATAAATAAATTGGTATTAGGTTAAAAATAAAACAGTTTGGGAAAAAAAGGAATTTGGGAAGAAAAATTAAACAGAATTTGTAAAAAAAAAAAATAGAATTTGTAAAAAAATATATATTTTTAAATGGTATTAGGTTAAAAATAAAACAGTTTGGGAAAAAAAGGAATTTGGGAAGAAAAATTAAACAGAATTTGTAAAAAATAAAAAAATAGAATTTGTAAAAAAAATATATATTTTTAAATGGTATTAGGTTAAAAATAAAACAGTTTGGGAAAAAAAGGAATTTGGGAAGAAAAATTAAACAGAATTTGTAAAAAAAAAAAAATAGAATTTGTAAAAAAATATATATTTTTAAATGGTATTAGGTTAAAAATAAAACAGTTTGGGAATCAATAAAACAGAACTTGGTTAAAAATTTAATGGAATTTGGGGAAAAAAATAAAACTGAATTTGTAAAAAATAAAATAAAAATAGAATTGGGTAAAAAAATATATAATTTAAATGGTATTAGATTAAAAATAAAACAATTTTGGAAAAAATAAAACAGAACTTAGTTAAAAAAAATAAAATGGGATTTGGGAAAAAAAAAAAAAGAATTTGTAAAAAAAAAAAATAGAATTTGGTAAAAAAAAAAAAAAGATTAAATGGTATTAGGTTAAAAATAAAACAATTTGGGAATAAATTAAACAGAACTTGATTAAAAATAAAATGCAATTTGGGGAAAAAAAATTAATTTGTAAAAAAAAAAAATTGAATTTGGTAAAAAAAAAAATTAAAATGGTATTAGGTTAAAAATAAAACGGTTTGGGAATCAATAAAACAGAACTTGGTAAAAAAAAAAAATTGAATTTGGGGAAAAAATAAAACAGAATTTGGTTAAAAAAAATAAAATAGAATTTGGGGAAAAAATAAAACAGAATTTGGTTAAAAAAAATAGAATTTGGTTAAAAAAAAAGAAAGAAAGAAAAATAAAATGGTATTAGGTTAAAAATAAAACAATTTTGGAAAAAATAAAACAGAACTTGGTTAAAAATCAAATGTAATTTTGGAAAAAATGAAAGGTATCTTCAGCTTCATTATTTGCTCCAGAGTCACATGCTGAACTGAATTAAAGTCCCATGAATCTTCACATCAACAGCTCATCGAGATCACGACCGCCGAGCTCCAAAGCAGACAAACTATCATAAACACACCATGAAAGTACAGAAAGAACACGGCTCTTATGAACGACCTCCACGACACTTATATGGAGCTTTATGGTTAATTTAGTTCTTTTGACAGTCGTGGTCATCGTTTAAATTCTCCTTCAGTTCAGCACATGATGGTGAGCGAACGATGACAGACGCTTGATTTCTGGGTGAATTAGAAGCATAAAGACCGGATACTTCGGATTCGGATACTTCAAGCAGAAAGAGCAGGTGAAGAGTCGCGGCAGGGAGCTGAAAGGAACAGACTTCGGCGTAAACGACCAATTCCCCAAAGAAATCCTGGAGCGACGCAAAATTCTGTTCCCAATCCGACGCAGTCTCATCCAAAAGGGCTCCCGAGCTGTCATCGCCGTGGACCGGCTCTACGTGGACGGACAGCTCTACCGCAACCTCCGTACCACTCCGTGGTTATATTAACACCACTCCAGATAAGAATCCGTTATATTTATCTTTTCTTTTTCTCTCTTTCCTCGCTTGTTCTTCCATTTACCTCTAAATATTTATGTCATTTCGATAATTTAATACGATATCATAACAAACACGTACAGTCAGTCTCCGCAGCGTTTAAATGATTTTGCAATGTTTTCGTTTCTGTCAAGTTTTTACTTTCATCCCTCTATGCTTGCTTCTTTGTGTGTCTTTCTTACTTCCAACTCCTTTCACGGCACCGATCACCTGCTTTACTACACATATAAACAAAACACACTATATTACACATCTGCTTGGCACGACCATGTACATATACACTCAGCATTAACGCAACCACTCAGACCTTACAGCACACACAGACATGAAGGACATACTCGCATACAAGCGCGTACACGCCCGCTCATATCTTATTCATTTGAGCATCACACGCAGCGAGCAGCATTAGCTACACACACACATCTATGGGTGCATTAAGGTTTGTCACATGGAATGTGAATGGAGCTGGCTCCAAGGAAAAAAAGTTAAAAATATTTAGCCAGCTTAAAAAACTACAAGCAGACGTTGTATTATTACAAGAGACTCATAGACCTGCCACAGCTACAGATCAACTTAAAACAACTGAGTTTCCTAATGTGTTCTCAGCCTGCTATAACTCTAGGCAAAGGGGGGTAGCAATTTTAATACATAAAAATGTTAATTTCACAGTACTCAACACAGTTATAGATCCAGAAGGTAGATTTCTAATCATTAAATTATCTATATTTGACAAAAAGTTATGTATTGTTAGTATATATGGTCCAAATGTTGATGATCCCTCTTTCTTTCATGGTTTTTTTACCGCACTTTCTGAACAACTAGATTGTGCACTTATAATTGGGGGAGACCTCAACTTTGGACTAAATAAAGAAATGGACAGGCTAAGTACAGCTGGAACTCAGCGCAATTGGGAATCCACAAATATAGTTAAACAGTACATGAGCGACTATGGACTTTGCGATGCATGGCGTTCTCTCCACACCAACAGTAGGGAATTTACTTTCTTCTCACATGTCCATCACTCTTACTCTCGTCTGGATTATTTCCTAGTCAGCAGCTCACTGCTGAGTGACATTTCAGACACAGAGATACACACTATAGCTGTCAGCGATCATGCTGCTGTTTCTTTAACTCTAGTAAATAAGAAGACCACTCCACCAAGTAATAACTGGAGATTCAATACATCATTGCTTAAAGACGACGATTTTATTAAATATTTTAAAGAAGAGTGGGCTTTATATTTAGACTATAATGACCTGCCTGGAACATCAGCATCTGTTCTCTGGGAAGCAGGCAAAGCTGTGATGAGAGGTAGAATAATCTCATTCTCATCGCATAAAAAGAAAAGAGAAAATAAATGTATTCAGGAATTAGAAGAAACCATAAAAACTTTAGAAGAATCCTACGTATCCTCCCAGGAACAGGAAATGCTGAAAAAAATATGTAAAGCAAAACTAGAATTAAATGAAATTATTAATAAAAAAACTAAATTCTTAACACAAAGACTTCGCTGGCAAGAATTTGAATATGGTAACAAATCAGGTCAATTCTTAGCGAACCAGTTAAAAATAAATAAAGAAAAAACAACGATATGTGCTGTTAAAGATTTAACTGGGGATACAGTATATGACCCTGAAAGAATAAACAACACTTTCAGAGATTTTTACGAATCTTTATATTCTCCACAGATAAACCCATCTAAAGACGAAGTTGACCAATTTCTTGACAATATAAGTCTTCCGAAATTAACAGACAATCAAGCGATGGCATTGGATTCTCCACTGACATCAGATGAACTTCAGGAAGCTTTGAACAGTATGCCCAATAAAAAGGCTCCAGGTCCAGATGGCTTTCCAGCAGAATTCTATAAAGAATTCTGGGCTATTCTGGCACCAACATTCTACAGAATGTTGCAGGAAACCAAAGAAAATGGCAGACTTCCACCAAATATGAATTCTGCCAACATTAGTCTCTTACTAAAACCAGGCAAAGACCCTGTATTGCCTACTAGCTATCGTCCAATATCCCTTATTAATGTGGACACTAAAATAATCTGCAAAGCTATCTCAAAAAGAATAGAGAAGATAACCCCTCTCATAATTCATTACGACCAAACTGGTTTCATAAAAGGCAGGCACTCCTCAACAAATACTCGTAGGTTACTTAACTTGATAGACTATTCATGCAATAGAAACCTTCAAATTACAATATTGTCTCTAGATGCAGAAAAAGCTTTTGATAGGGTTAACTGGAATTTTCTATTTGCAACTTTACACAAATTTGGTTTTGGAAACTCTTTCATAAACTGGTTAAAAATATTATATAACTCTCCAACAGCATGTGTCAGGACAAATGCCCAAACGTCCTCTAGCTTCTGTCTTAAGAGGGGCACCAGGCAGGGATGCCCCCTCTCCCCCTCACTGTTTGCAATTTTTATTGAACCACTAGCAGCAGCAATTAGACAGGCAACAGTGATTAAAGGCATTAAATGCAAGAATGTAGAACATAAAGTTAGTCTTTACGCAGATGATGTGTTACTTTTTCTTCAACATTCACAAACCACTCTCTCTGAGGTAATTACATTAATAAACTCTTTCTCAAGAGTCTCAGATTATTCAATAAACTGGTTAAAATCAACAGTTCTTCCAATTAATTGTTCCTTCCAGAATTCTTCCACTCCATTGCAATCTGGAAATATTAAATATTTAGGTATTAATGTTTCTCCTAAGCTGACAGATTTGATTAAATTAAACCACATCCCACTTTTAAAGAAGGTAGAAGATGATCTAACCAGATGGAGGTCTCTACCCATATCACTCATGGGAAGAGTCACCTCAATAAAAATGATGGTTTTGCCAAGAATTAATTATTTATTTGCAATGATCCCGAGTAAACCACCACCTGACTGGTTTAGATCTTTGGACTCCTCTATCTCTAAATTCCTTTGGAAAGGTAAACCCCCGCGTATTAGCTTAAAAACGCTGCAAAAGACCAAGGATAAAGGAGGACTAGATCTACCTAACTTTTACCACTATTTCTTAGCCAATAGGCTTCAACACATTTCAGGGTGGTTAAAACACACCCTCTTAGATGAGCCTTGGCTAGATGTAGAACAGGCATTATGCAATAATATAGAGATTTCGGATCTGCCATTCATTAGCTCGATCAGTAAACGACACGTATGCTTTAAAAGCATCAGTATCAGCTCTTCTCTGACAGCATGGTGGGAGTTTCTAAAAATGACGGAGTCTTCACTAATCCCATGCAAACGTACCCCTATCTGGAACAATCCTGACATATTGCTAAACAACAATATGATAAACTTCACAGATTGGAGTTGTAAAGGTATCAAATACCTGGAACATATATTCAAAGGGACAGACTTTATTCCCTTTGACAAATTAATTAAACAATATGGGATTAATAAGAACAGATTTTTAGAATATCAACAAATTAAATCTATTGTAAAAAGGAAATTTAAGTCTAATCATATCAATTTACAAATACCACCAAGTGTGTCAGATTTTCTTAATCTCAATACCCCCAAATTAATGTCTAAAATATACAGGGCACTTTCCAATATAGATGAATCAGTATCACTTCCTATTGCAAAATGGGAAGCAGATCTATCAGTAAGCTGGGACCATAATTTCTGGTCTCAGATATGTTTAAAAACCTTTGAACTGATTAGAAATCCTGGATTACAATTAATACAATACAAAATTCTGCATAGAGTGCACTACACAGGTCATCGGATGTTCAGGATGGGTTTTACAGCTTCTAACAACTGCTCACACTGTAAAGGCAATACACCTGACAATTACATCCACGCTCTATGGTTCTGTCCACCTGTTCAGAGGTACTGGTACAGGATTTGTGAAGACTTATCAAAGTGTCTTAAATGCTCTATTCCAGCCTCTCCTTTAGTCTGCTTGTTGGGCGACCTAGATGGTGTCACTACAGAAGATAACACAATCCACATGGCTTTCACTGCCCTATGCATTGCTAAGAAGACTGTCCTCATGAACTGGAAAAATAAAAATAATCTTAATATCAACCAATATAGAGATTATTTGTGGGATTATATTAGCCTTGAAACAGCTTCTGCTGACACATTAGATCAATCTCTCTGGGCTCCTTTGATCAGCTCCATCACCTAGTGTGGGTGGGGGTCCCGATTCTGTCCGGCTGTGGTTTTTGTTGTTGGCGTGGGGTGGCAATATGGGCCTGGGGCATCTGGGGGTTCCCTGGGGATGGGTTTCTTGGGGGGTTTGGCGCTGGGGCTGCGGCCTTGGCCTGGATGGGGTATTGGTGACTCTTAGATGCTGTTTCTCTGGCGGCGGCATGCGGCGCTGCTGGGGATGCCTGTGCCGGCGGACGTAGGTTGCCAGCCTGGCGGCCGCACTGTTCCGGGGTTGGTCCGGGGGGGGTTTGGGGATCTGGGGACGCTCTGCCTCCGGCTTGGGATCACGGCTGGGCCTGGGGGGCTTGGGTCCTGGTTGGTGTGCCGCCGGGAGCATGGGTTGGTGCATGCGCTTGGGCCCGGCTCTGGTGTGGGGGTCTTCGATGCATCGGTGCCTCCGCGGGGGGGGGGTCCAATAGAGGCGGGGTATACGGGCTTTACCTGGGTGTCTTATTGTCTTATGCAGTTTGGGAAGTGACTGGATAATGGGGTGGGGTAGTTTTTCCTCTGCTGTGGGGTCTGGTGGGCCGCCCCGGGCTGCCATGGGCCCTGGTCTGGATGGGCCTGGGCCCCCCGCCCTGGGCAGATTTGGGGTAACGGGGGTGCCTATGGGGGTCAGCGGGGGAGCTGGCTCCAGAGGGGGGGGTATTTTGCCCCCTCTGATGTTTTCCTCCCCATCCCTAAGGCTTCACTTCTCCCGCTCCATCACACCAACACATAGGTAGGGTTTTGAGGTGCGGGTGAGTCGCTGGGATGCGGGGGAGGTGGTACTCCTCTGTCTCCTCGTGGCCGCCTGCATCTCAATTACACATTACAGCTTAGACATTCTCATTACTTACTGTCACATGACACATACATATAGGGCCTTGGGGGTGGGCACACTGAATGGCATCCGGAGGGCGGTCTGTTCATTCAGCCTTCCCTCTGGTGCCAGTGCCCACTTCTCAATTTTAAGTTGCACATAGACATTGAGGGCTCTAGGGAGGGGACGAGCTGACACAAGCTTGTGGAGGGTGCCCCTCCCCTGTTTTAAAGCACCCCTGTTTTAAAGCACCTTAGAACAACACACACCAACACTACATTTGAGCGGGTGGGGTGAAGCATGGGGTCTTTTTTTTTTTTTTTTTTTTTTTTTTTTTTTTTTTTTTTTCTCACACCCCTGTTCTCTGTTCTCTGTCTGGGGCCGGGGGCTGTGAGGATGAGCTGGCCGCCCGGTCGGGGTCTGGGCTGTTGATTTTCTCTGCTGCTGCGGGGACCGGGGTGGTCTTCCTGTCCCCACGCCGGAGCGAAGGGGGTTCAGCTCCGGGATCGGGCGCTGGCTACCCCTCTGGGGGTGGTGGTGCCTGGATCTAGGAGTATAGAGTGCATATGGGGAGTGTGAGTGTGGGTACTGTGTCCATTTTTGTGTGTCTACATGTGGGGCGAAGGTGTGAATATTTGTTTGCGTGCATGAGGGTGGGAACATATGCTTGTGTATATGTGTGCTTGTCGTCTACGTCTATGTGTCAGGTCGGGCCTTAGACTCCGCCTCACTCATCATCTTAGTCGACCCCCACCCCACCACCATGCCCTGCCGGTGGAGGATGCCGCCGGTGCGTTGGTGATTTCTCGCGCCGGGGCAGGATGCTCGGGCGAGCGCCGGCCCGCTCTCGGCGGTCGATTGGCGGGGCCTGGCCCTACTGGCCTTGCTGGGCCCCGTTTGTGGGGTGGGGGGCCTTTGGGTCTCCAGGCCCAGGGCCTGGTCCGCCCTGGTGTGGTCGGCTGCCGGTGGAGCCTGCGGGCTTGCCGCCACGGCACCCTGGGGCGCCTACACTGTGGCTGTCGGAGGTCCCGCCTTCGGGCTCTCCTCTGCCCTTTTTTGGGTGGAGGCCGCGGTTGTCCCTGCGGTGGTTCTCCTGGGGGTCTCGTGCCCTGGGGGGCCTCCGGATGTTTGGGGCCCGGGTCTGTTCCGTGCCTGCTTCATGCCTTGCGGGATGGGGCTGTTGTTCCCCACACACACTATTAAACATTTACATGGAGGAACCTTATGAACACAAGCGCGCTCACACACACAGGTGTACACTCAAGCATTCACATTGGTGTAAAAACAGGTGCTCACAGACACACATTGTCTTGATCTGCTGTTGCTTCAAAACTTATTTTGTAATATTAGTTATGTGTGCTGCTCAATAACATTTAACATTTAGAATTTATTGTGATTTATACAGATGTTGGTTGTTGCTGCAGTCTCTTTGATGTTGTGTCTTCGGTTGTTTTCTCTTTTTGTCAGCAGGAAAATATATGTTTGCCAGCTGCAATGCCACATCGAATACAGTGTGTAAAACCTGCCCACGGCGTACATTTATTGATCAAGAAAACAAACTGAGCCAATGTCGAGCCTGCAGGGAGTGCTCCAGCACCAGCAACATGGAGATGGTAAAGGAGTGTGAGGAAGACAAAAACACAGAGTGCAGGTGTAAGCCGGGATACTACTGTACACACATAAGTGAATCCCACTGTGATAACTGCAGTCCGGTCTCCACGTGTCCTCCAGGGAAAGGAGTTGCCGTTCGTCACACGTCCCAGAAAAACACTGTGTGCAGTCCCTGCCTAGAGGGAACCTACAGCGATGTGGACGACTACGTTTCCAGCTGCAAAAATTATACAAGTTGTGATGATTTGGGTCGACTTGTGGAGGTTTCTGGGACCAGCCAATCAGATGTTGTGTGTGGACAATTTAAAGCTTCTTGTTCTTGGATGTTACCTGCAAGTCTGTGGGCAGGGATTGTGATTACTGCCGTGATTATATTTCTGATCCTGTTTTTAATTTATTGGAGAAACAAACGTCAGTCAAAAACATTAGAGATTTCTTTAAACCACGTCTCGTCAGTGCTTCCTCCAGACATCCTGAAATACCCTGCAGACTGTGATGTGGAGAGGCATGCAGAACGTCAGCAACTCTCACATTTAGTTGGAAAGTACCCAGACATGGACAGCAGCATACATTGTGATGATTTTTTTCCAACGCTGACAGTGTCAGAAAAATACAGGCCCTCAGCTGCCACAAATGGATATACAGACAGCATCATATCCCACTCGAACTATCAGTCGGAGCCGCAGGAGTCTGAATGGAACGATTAACTCTGGCTCACACACATCCTATTAAACTGACAATTATCTACAGTATAGAGTGGTTTTATCTACCAGCGTAGAAGCTTTACTTCTGTTCTGGTAGAATTTGTAAATAACTAGATTTATTTTTTTATAGAAAAAGAAAAATTATTGAATGCACATTTTACAAAACCTATATGTATGAAAACATAAACAGATACTGCAGTTGCACATTATGTTCTCTCTTGTAGTAATAACAATATATTGTCTTCATTTAAGTTGCTTTTTTCCCAGATGTTTCATTTAATTTCAATAATAAATTGGTATTTGAATAAAAAAAAAAAAAAAAAAAAAAAAAAAAAAAAAAAAAAGAAGCATAAAGACCAGCGTGACACGTGTGTTCTGGGACTCAAACCCATGACGGCAGTGTCGCCAGCGCCGCCAGACGAGCTCCAGGAACAGCTGTGTTATTGTCTAACTGTGCGTTCACACCAGACGCGACTTGCGTGAATAAATCGCGCTATTCGCGCGTAGTTGGACGCTTGAACATTTTGAGTTTACTCGCTTCATTCGCGCGTGAAATTCGCTTCATTCGCGCGTGAAATTCGCTTCATTCGCGCGTGAAATTCGCTTCATTCGCGCGTGAAATTCACTTCATTCGCGCGTGAAATTCGCTTCATTCGCGCGTGAAATTCGCTTCATTCGCGCGTGAAATTCTCTTCATTCGCGCGTGAAATTCTCTTCATTCGCGCGTGAAATTCTCTTCATTCGCGCGTGAAATTCACTTCATTCGCGCGTGAAATTCGCTTCACTCGCGCGTGAAATTCACTTCATTCGCGCGTGAAATTCGCTTCACTCGCGCGTGAAATTCTCTTCATTCGCGCGTGAAATTCGCTTCATTCGCGCGTGAAATTCTCTTCATTCGCGCGTGATATTCTCTTCATTCGCGCGTGAAATTCACTTCATTCGCGCGTGAAATTCGCTTCACTCGCGCGTGAAATTCTCTTCATTCGCGCGTGAAATTCACTTCACAACAGACGCTAATTCGCGTCATGGGAGGGGCTTCTGCAGGCGGCTCCAGTCTCGTTGTGATATGGCTAACATGGATTTTGTTTAGAGGCTAGTTGCACTTTATGTGCTATGGAAACACTGGACGCGTGTATTTCAGCCGAGAATGTAGTTGTTTAAAACTCAAATCTGCGGTTTATTTATAAAAAAAGCGCCTATTTGAAAATGTGCGTCGCTGATTTCGTAGCCGTGAGCTCCACGCGATCACCGGGCGCTCGTGCTCATGTATCCCAAAGAGAGGAGCGTAACCTCGGCTAGTCCTTCTGACATCTGCCGCTGGCTCTGATGTATCTGGATAAACATAAGATATAATTAGTTTTGGGTAAATCTAACAGGTAATCTTTGGTCTATCGTACAGCTCGGTATCCACATACAGCCTCCGCTCGTAATCACGTCACTACTAGAGCAAGCTCCTGATTGGTTAACGCGGCGCGAATATCCGCCAAAGTTCAGATTTTTCAACTCGCGCGAATCGCGCCGCAGGATGTCTATTCGCGTCTTTGCATTGACTTAACATGTAAATCACTCGCGCTTAACGCTTCATTCGCGTCTGGTGTGAACGCACCTTGAGACTCTGATATCTACTGTGAGACACTGGACGCAGACAGGAGACGAGGACGAGAGTTACGCAGCAGGACAGGACAGGAGAGAGGAGACCCAAACACACACACAGATCCGGCTCAGCAGAGCCCTGGTTAGTGCTGGTTAGACTGGTTAAGCTGGTTAAGCTCTGTCCAGCGGGTCAGAACAGCAGCTCTGGTCTCCGGCTGGTTCGATCATCGCCGCAGAACCCCAAACATCCTACAATTTACAGCTATAGCTTTTATAAAACTGATATACATCAAAATATTATTTAGAAAAAAATGAGTTTCTATGAAGAAATGACATTTTGTCCTACTCATTACACTACTGCATTGTTAGATGTATTATTTATTTAGTTATTTGCATTTATCGTAATCAACTTTTATTTATTTACTTTATATAAAACTTTTAATTAATCACAATTTTATTTATTTAAATCTAATGATTTACTTATTTATTAATTTAAATCTGTTTATTTATTTTAATCACGTTTTTTATACTAAACCTCATTATTTATTTATTTATTTTAATCACATTTTTATTTAATAATTAAAAAAAAAAATTGTTTATAATCTCATTTTTATACTTATTATTTTCATTGTATTATCTAATTAATTTAATAATTGTTTTATTTATTTCATTTAAATCTAATTTTATTTGGCTATTTATTTTAATCACTTTTTTATTCTAAACCTCATTATTTATTTATTTCAATCACATTTTTATTTAATAATTTAATGTTTGTTTTTGTTTGTTTAAAATCTCAAATTTATATTTATTATTTGTATATTTATTATTTTCATTGTATTTTATTTTCATTGTATTATCTCATTAATTTAATCATTTTTTTATTTATTTAATTTAAATTTTATTTTATTTGCCTATTTATTTGAATCACATTTTTATTAATTTATTTTAAATCTCATTTATTTATTTGAATCCCATTTTATTTATTTAAAATCTCCCTTTTATTTATAAATTAATTAATTTATTTTAATCACATTTTAATGTTTTTGTTTTATTTATTTTAATCATATTTATACATTTTGATATGTTTTTCTCTGAATTCAGACACTCTCCGTAAACAGCAACTCTACACAAGATATTAAACTTGATTTCAATAGAGTTAGCGGTACTGTTAAAGGCATTAAACTCACTTCTGGCTTCATCTGAGCTTGCTGCAGTGCATTCTGGGATTGGTTCCTCCGTGAAGCACGTGCGCTGCTTCATGATTTATATTTGGAGTTCTGGAGCAGGGCCCATCGTCAGTGATTAAACTAAAGAAACGAACCAGTGTGGGAGGACGAGAGCTGCCGGCACAGGAAGTGAGGCGCAGGAACAGGAAGTACCTTCATGGGCGTGATGTAGGAGGGGTCCACCATGGGCTTGGGCCGGTTGGCCGTGTCGGCCAGCAGACTCTGCCATTGCTGCGGCAGGCCGGTGAACTTCTGCTGCTGCGGGTCGAAGCCGGTGTGGACGCGGTGCTCGAAGTTAGACGGAGCCGAGATCTCCAGACGCTTCTTCTTCTTCCCAAACATCCTGAGAAACCACAGAGACACGAGCGCCATCAGACACACACCTCACTCATTCCAGAAAACACACCATAGTGTGTGTGTGTGTGTGTGTGTGTGTCTGTGTGTCTGTGTCTGTGTGTGTGTGTGTGTGTGTGTGTGTGTGTGTGTGTGTGTGTGTGTGTGTGTCTGTGTCTGTGTCTGTGTGTGTGTGTGTGTGTGTGTGTGTGTGTGTGTGTGTGTCTGTGTCTGTGTCTGTGTCTGTGTGTGTGTGTGTGTGTGTGAGAGACACGAGCGCCATCAGACACACACCTCACTCATTCCAGAAAACACACCATAGTGTGTGTGTGTGTGTGTGTGTGTGTGTGTGTGTCTGTGTCTGTGTCTGTGTCTGTGTGTCTGTGTCTGTGTCTGTGTGTGTGTGTGTGTGTGTCTGTGTGTGTGTGTGTGTGTGTGTGTGTGTGTGTGTGTGTGTGTGTGTGTCTGTGTCTGTGTCTGTGTCTGTGTGTGTGTGTCTGTGTCTGTGTCTGTGTCTGTGTCTGTGTGTGTGTGTCTGTGTGTCTGTGTGTGTGTGTGTGCAGGGGCGGACTGGCCATCGGGAGAACCGGGACAATTCCCGGTGGCCTGGCAGCCAATTTGGCCCGCTACCCTACTTTTTTTTTTTTTTTTTGCCTGCCGAATGTATACTAAAGTGATTATTTCCGAATTCGCCATTCAATAATAAAACTCCAATAAATCATGAATCGGCTAGTCTTCTTGGCTGGCAACGCGATTCGCCTCGCGCACGCTCCGCGCATCCGCGCGTCCGACAAAAGGATGCGAGACTCGAGAATGTAGTAGAAGCTCCAGGTGGAGCAGAGAGGCAAAACTGTCCTGTTTATGACTTCAAGTGCAGGTCAGTTACATCTGTAAATAGACAGACTATTGTAGTTTTGTCTTAGTTTACTTAGTTAAACTGCTAGCAAATGTTAGCAGTAGCAGTCAATTGCTGCAAAATTACCAAAATGACAATTACTATTGTAAAGAGTAGGACTTTAGCAGACAAATATTCACATGGTTTTATAACAGGTTTAGAGGGAGCTAAGGCAGACAACAACACAACCCTTAGGAAAATGAACCGTGGTTTCACTTAAAATAAAACCAAAAACCATGGTTACTATAGTTAAACCACGGTAATCACAAATTAACATTGGTTTTGCTACACTATATAGCTTCACCATGGTATTTGGAGTAAAACTCTGGTTACAAATGGTAATCAATCCGCCAAAAAAACATGGTTACTATACTTTTACCATAGGCCTAATAAAACCATGGTTAATTTTCCTTAGGACAAAACTCGTGATAATGCAAAAACATGTTAAGTATTAAGATTTTTCTATAAAGATATATTCAAGACGTAGCTATTATTGTACTAATTTTGAAATTTAGGAAAGATAAAAAAATAACACATGGTCCTAATGTAATATTTTTTTCTCAAATAAATGTATACTATGTGCAAACAAATTACAATGAGGTGGTTGTTTTGCAGCAAGGTGGAGACGTGTTGATGAAAAAGTGACAGGTGCAAGAACAACACACACATGAGAGACAGAGAGATGTCAGAGAAAATGAAGAGAATAAAAATGAAAATGGAAGTTCAAGAGATAACCTTTAATTATTTTGCGCGGCTCCAGCCGAGGGATTTAAACTTTTATATGATGATGATGATGGCCATACAAAAAATATTGTTGTCCGTGGTTTCAAAATTTGTTGTGGGTGTATGTGATGGTCTGGATGCGTGTGAGATTTCCCGGCCTGAAATTATGTCCCAGTCCGCCCCTGTGTGTGTGTGTGTGTGTGTGTGAGTGTGTGTGTGTGTGTGTGTGTGTGTGTGTGTGTGTGTGAGTGTGTGTGTGTGTGTGTGTGTGTGTGTGTGTGAGTGTGTGTGGGCGGGTTTATGTGGTTTATGAGGACACAAATTTGTATAATAACATGGGTATGACAGAGGTATTACAATTTGAAGGTGGTTTATGAGGACACTGCCTATGTCCCCGTAATTCAAAAGGCTTAAAAAACATACTAAATGGTGTTTTTTTGAAAATCTATAAATGCACACAGTCTCCTGTGAGGGCTAAGTTTAGGTGTAGGGTTGGTGTAGGGCAATAGCACACACAGTTTGTTCAGTATAAAAACCATTACGCCTATGGAGAGTCCC
>CM049855.1:687334-689834 GCA_027422415.1 Schizothorax lantsangensis
ACGTCACGACACACAACGACGTCGATGACGTCATTCATGGATGGATCTCCCTTCGCTGTAAAATCATTTTAGACAGATATTTTGTTTAGTTATAATGATTTTTAAAATCACACTGTTTTTTTCAGTCTTTGATTAAAGACTTTATTATGATTAAATAGGTTACTAAAGATTTAAAACAAACATTACGAGTATAATACCTGTATATGACACAATGCGTGTCATTTGTGACTGATTCCATACCATGCATTATTAAATATATATTTTAATAAACTAGGCTACATGAAGCTGCCTCATGGAGGAACTAGTAACTAAATTATGTAATTTAATTACAAAATAAAAGTAACTGTAATCAGTTACAGTTACTGAGAAAAAATATGTAATTAAATTAGTTACTTATGAAAATATTAATGATTACAAAGAGGCTTACATCTGAATATTTTCACACGCATATAGATATGATTGATTTCTTTCATAAATTGCATTGCTTTAAAATATTATGACACATAACTGTTTATGTTTATGCTTTATTTATTAAGATTAACTGTTTTCAAGGCTTTGTTTGATGCAGTGTTTCTGTCATAACTATACAAAGATTTGATTTCAAAACAGTATCATAACTATATCTTGTTATGATTTTAAATCTGTATTAACGATCTCAAAGTAAAAGAGGAGCTAAAGTCTGATTTTATGGAGGTTAAACTATTATAATCATAATTAAAGTATTGTGAGAATCTACAGTAATCAGTGTTGAGTACAGTAAGATTATACATGATTCTGAATTATTAACAGCTGAAAACATTTGTTATAAATATAGTAAAGTAATTAAATGTAATCAGTTACATTACTTTAATAAAGTAACTGAAATAGTTACACTACTTGTTACATTTTCAAAGTATCCTTCACAACATTCAAAAGTGACATTAATAATGTTACAGTAGATTTATGTCAAATAAATGCTGTTCTTATGAACTTTCTGTTCATCTGTGAATCCTGAGAAATAAAATGCATCACAGTTTCAACAAAAATATTAACTGTTTTCAACATTGATAATAATCAGAAATGTTTCTTGAGCAGCAAATCAGCATATTATTATGATTTCTGAAGATCATGTGACACTGAAGACTGCAGGAATGATGCTGAAAATACAGCTTTGATCACAGAAATAAATTACAGTTTAACACATATTCACATAGAAAACAGCTGATTTACATTATAATAATATATCACAATTTTTAATAAAGTAACTGAAATAGTTACACTACTTGTTACATTTTAGCTAGAGTAACTTGTCATCTTTCTTGGTAAGGCTTTATTATTCCCTAATATGTGAAGTGTTGCCAATTTAGCAGCTTTTCACACCACCCTAGCAACTATTTTTTCCAAAAGCACCTAGCAACAGATTTAGCCATTTTTAAAATTTATTTAGCAACTTTTGATAAGTGACTCAAACAATAAAAAGGCACATTTTCCATCAAATTACACAAAAAGAAGTACACACATCACGTGAATTAAATTAGCTGCTATTTGCAATTGTTTAATTTAATAATAATAATAATAATAGTAATTGTTAATTTATGATACACTGTGTTAGTAGCTTGTACCTGTGATTGTTGATCAGTTAGTACACTGTAAGAAAAATGGAAAAGATAGGCTACTAGTAATTGTCCATGACATTATTATCCATAATCACCCTGTAATCTGAAAACACAATGCTTAATTTAAAATGCAGGTAAAAAACAATACGGAGAATTATTTAATATTAACATAGTAGATTGTGCCCTATTTTCACAGACTTTTCTTAGAGTGTCGCACACTAACTAACTACTAATACACTGCTTAAAGCAGAACTGTTGAGAATGTGTCGTATTACTAGTTAAGTAGCTATTAAAAATTGTAATAATTCAAAAATGTGTGTTCAGTAATTCAGTGTATTTAAAAATACAGTTATTTATATTTTAATATTATATTTTGCATATTATTTTTCAAACAAATCTAAATGAAATGATATAAAATGTTTTTGCTGAGATTTGATGACAATTTTGTGTCGTGATTACGCAATGACATCATAACGTCATTTAGCAACAAATCGAGCTTCGTTTAGTAAGTTTCTCTGAAATGAGTTGCAGCACTGCATGTGTGAGCTGGAAGCTGTTGGGATGTGTTGTGAGATATCAGGTTTACCAGCGGCTCTCCTGGCGTCACTGGTGCATGATGGGACGAGGTCAGCTGACACACCTGCATCATCAGACACTAACACGACAGCATCAGAGTGGACTGGAAACGACAGCATAATCACACACAGTGTTCTGTGCACATCACACACGTCTCAGATCTCATGCTCACAAAACTGTTGCTCGTGATGAAAATGATGCAACAACATTTTTAGACATTAAATATTGTTTATTTCAATCAAGTTTTTATGACAATTTTCGTAGTTTAAAATTGAACATCTGGGTTTCTCATGAACGTCTCATAAAAGATATTTAAGATAAAGTAGAGA
>CM049855.1:697334-739834 GCA_027422415.1 Schizothorax lantsangensis
AGACCAGCAATAATAATCTTCATCTTGATTACATAATAATATCAATATATACATGTGAAAGTCAGACCAGCTGTGATGCCTGGTTACTGGTTTAAACTTGATTTTTGGCTCAGAACACCTTAATAGCTTCAACTATTGATTGCTAATTAAGTTTAGAACACAATTTAGGTCAGATAGTTTACAAATATTACATTTAAGATTTTCTATGTATAAACTGTTTATGTAATATGTTTTCGTAGTTTGTGTTGTCCCTTATCAGTGCAAAATTATCACATTAAAAAGGATTCATGCCAATATTGTCTATAACCTCACTTTTCTAGCGTTTCCAAACTTTTGGAGGACAGTGTATATCAAATGAAAGCTCTTAAAGGGACAGTACACCCAAAAATGAACAGTCTGTCATCATTTACTCATCCTCAAGTAGATCCAAACCTGTATGAATGTGTTTGTTCTGAACACAAAGGAAGATATTCTGAAGAAAGTTTGTAATCAGGCTGTTTTGGGACACCATTGACTTCAATAGTAGAAGAAAATACTGCTGTTTCCCTCATTCTTCAGAATATCTTCCTTTGTGTTCAGAACAAACACATTCATACATGTTTGGAACGACATGATGACAGACTGTTCATTTTTGGGTGTACTGTCTCTTTAACTGAGCTCTTACTGGCAAAATACTGAACAAACTTGTATTATAAACTATTGAAATCAGCACACAAAGTCAGATCAAACTTGTTTTGTCTCTCCTGTAAAGTTGGTGAAATGTCACTTACGCCCGTCTGGTTCTCACCCCTCGATATATTGTTCTAGAAGCTCGTAACAGAATATAGTGTTCAGACTGTGTGTGTGCTGAACAAGCAGCTCTTTCTCTCATCATGAGGAGGAGACACATATAAAGCTCTGAGCTCCTCGTCTGCTGCTCCTCCGTCGTTCTTCTGCTCATCCTCAGGTACTGTGATCCTCAGCTTCTCTTCTCAATCAGCAGATATCAATCATATTGAGCAGATTTGATCCCGTCGTTGTGATGTAGATCAGGTTTGTGCGTCGTCATCGTTTGCTGTTCATCAAGACTCTTGAGTATCACTGTTTGACCCTCGGTTCTTAAACGTGACCCTGGAGCACAAAACTAGTCTTAAGGGTTAGTTTTTTTGAAATTGAGATTTATGCATTATAAATACATAATCTTTCCATTGATGTATGGTTTGTTATGATAGGACAACATTTGTAAATCTGGAATCTGAGGGTGCAAAAAAATCTAAATATTGAGAAAATCATCTTTAAAGTTGTTCAAATGAAGTTCTAGCAATGCATATTACTAATCAAAAATTAAGTTTTGATATATTTACGGTAGGAAACTTACATGGAACATGATCTTAATATCCTAATGATTTTTGGCATAAAAGAAAAATGTATAATTTTGACTCATACAATGTATTGTTGTCTATTGCTACAAATATACCTGTGTTACTTATGACTCTTTTGTGCTGCAGGGACATAAATATTGATTTAAAATGCACACTTTTATCAGTCAGATCACGGTTTAGTACTGGATTAGAATGATGATCAGCTGTTTACATGCAACTTTAGAGCAAGAATGCATATTTGAAAGAATTAAAATAACTGAGAAATACACTAATGGTCAAAATGTGAATATCTGTTAAACTGTAATCGATTGCTGTGATCAAAAGTGACAGTAAAGACATTTATAATGTTACAGTAGATTTCTGTCAAATAAATGCTGTTCTTTTGAACGTCTATTCATCTGTGAATCCTGAGAAATAAAATGTATCAGTTTCCACAAAAATAATAACTGTTTTCAACATTGATAATAATCAGAAATGTTTCTCGAGCAGCATATTATTATGATTTCTGAAGATCATGTGACACTGAAGACTGCAGTAATGATGCTGAAAATACAGCTTTGATCACAGAAATAAATTACAGTTTAACACATATTCACATAGAAAACAGCTGTTTTACATTATAATAATATTTCACAATTTTTACTGTATTTTTTATCAAATAAATGCATCCTTGGTGAGCAGAAGAGACTTATTTTGAAAGAAAAAAAAAAATCGAAATAATTCCAAACTTTTGAATGATATACAGTTCTAGTGATATGTCAGTTGATCAATATTAAGGTGTTAAGGGGATACTAACTTAATGAATATTGTCATCATGTCTCATCATGTGTGAGTGGATCAGAGTGGATCTGTAATGATCTCTAATGGTTTGTCTCTCAGGTCCAGGTCCATCATGAGTTGCCCGTCCTCCGGTCAGCAGGGCGTTTACCCACAAACCCCTCAGCAGTGGCCCGGTCAACCCGGTCAGCCCTGCCCACCCTGCTGGTCCTGCCAACCCACTCAGCCCAACTGGCCAGTTAACCAGCCCAGCGCATCGTCTCCTGTGACCTGGCCGTCCAACCCACCCAACCAGGCTGGCCCAGTCCACCAATCCAACACAACCAAGGTCCAACCCACCCAACCAGGCTGGCCCAGTCCACCAATCCAACCAACTCAACCAGTCCAACCAACTCAACCGGTCCAACCCACCCAACCAGGCTGGCCCAACCCTCCACCGATCCAACCAACTCAACCAATTCAACCGGTCCAACCAACCAACCAGGCTGGCCCAACCCTCCAGTCCAGCCGAACCCACCGGTCCAGCCGAGCTGGCCTGCTCAGCTGCCCACTCCGGCGGGTTACCTGCCGTCTCCAGCGGCTCCGGCGTGGCACGGTAATCCCGGTCAGCCCGGGTGGCCCGGTCAGGGGCCCGCAGGAGGAGCGCCGCAACAGTGGCCCCCGGCGCCAGCCATCGCTCCTGTAGTAAGAGACTGAAGCTGTGCTTGACCACATCAGTGCAGTCAATAACACACAGCTAAAGCACCGGTCACTTCCATCACAGCTTTATTGTCATTCTGCTACATATAGTGCGACAAAATGTGTCTCGGTGCTACATACTACACTGTTAAAAGAAAGAAAAAGAAAAAAGAGCAAACTTAAAATTAAGGCAACCAGCTTTGGGATTTTCTTGTTTTTTCAACTTATTTTTTAGTTTTCCAATCTTATTTTTTATATTTTTTAGGAGATTTTTTTCAACTTATTTTTTAGGAGATTTCTTGTGATTTCTGTAGATTTATTTCTGAGTGGAAACTTTAGGAGATAACTTATTTTTTAGGAGATTTCTGAGTTTTTTTTAGGAGATTTTTTATTAGTTTTTCAAATTAATTTTTTAGGAGTTTCTTCTTAGTTTTTAGGATATAGTTTTTTCAACTTATTTTTTAGGATATCTTCATTTAGGAGATTTTTGAGTTTTTTTCAATTTATTTTTTAGGATTAGAGTTTCTTTATGAGTTTCTTTAGGATTTCTGAGTTTAGAGTTTTTTTCATTTAATATTCTTTTTTTCAGGAGATTTTTCTTTAGAGTAGGAGATTCTTCAAACTTTAATTTTATTTCTTTTTTTCTCTTTATTTTGAGATTTAGATTAAGATCTTTGAGTGTATCAAGTTTTAGGAGAGTAGAGTTATAATAGGAGATTTCTATTTTATGGATTCTTGAGTTTCTTTAGGAGATTTATTTTTCTAATATATTTTAATTTCTGAGTGAGTTTTTTCAATTTATTTTTTAGGAGATTTCTTATTTTTTAGGAGATTTTTGAGTTTTTTCAACTGAGTATTTCTTCAATTATTTCAATAATTTTTTAGGAGATTTCTTTTAGGATTTCTTAATTTAGGAGAGATTTCTTATTTCTTGAGTTTTTTTCAAAATTTTTAACAATTAATTTTTAGGAGATATAATTTAATTAATTTTTTAGAGATTTTTGAGTTTTTTTCAACTAATTTAGAGTTTCTGAGTTTTTTCATTTATTTTTTAGGAGATCAATTTAATTTTTTAGGAGATTTTTGAGTTTTTTCAACTTATTTTTTAGGAGATAACTTTAGAGAGTTTCTGAGTTTTAATTAATTTTTTAATTTCTGAGTAACTTATTTTTTAGAGATTTCTGAGTTTTTTAAACTTTTTTTAGGAGATTTTCTTAACTAGGAGATTTCTTTTTTTCAATTTATTTTTTAGTTTTTTCAATAATTTTTTAGGAGATAGGAGATTTCTGAGTTTCTGAGTTCTGAGTTTTTGAGTTTTTGAGTTTTTTGAGTGAGTTTTTTTCATTTACAATTATTAGGAGATATTCTTTTTTTAAACTTATTTTTTAGAGATTTCTGAGTTTTTTAAATTTAATATTTTTGAGTTTTTTCAATTTATTTTTTAGGAGATTATTTAATTTTTAGGAGATTTCTGAGTTTTTTCAATTTATTTTTTAGATTTTGTTTAATGAGTTTCAATTAATTTTTATTTTTAGATTTCTGAGTTTTTTCAATTTATTTTTTAGGAGATTTTTGGGGTTTTTTCAATTTATTTTTTAGGAGATTTCTGAGTTTTTTTCAATTTATTTTTTAGGAGATTTCTGAGTTTTTTTCAATTTATTTTTTAGGAGATTTCTGAGTTTTTTTTCAATTTATTTTTATATATTTAAATTTGTACATTTGCTCTTTTTTTTTACAGTGCAGTTAAACACATAAACATACAGCAATAGAAGTATAAGAAAAACAATTATAGACCTACATTGCCAAAATGTGATTTTCTTACTTAGTATTTTTGTCTTGTTTTCTAGTATAAATATCTAACAATTCTTGAATCAAGATGAATTTACTGTACGAGTAAAATGACTTAAGATATTAAGTCTTGTTTTCTAAAAAAAAAAAAAAAAAAAAAAAAAATCTACATTTTGTTAGTTTTTGCTTAAAACAAGCAAAAATATCTGCCAATGAGGCAAAATAATCTTAATTCAAAGCTAAACAAGATTATTTTTCTTACCCCACTGGCAGATATTTTTGCTTGTTTTAAGCAAAAACTAACAAAAAAAATTGATATTTTTTTCAGAAAACAAGACACAATATCTTAATTAATTTTACTTGCAAAATAAATGCACATTGATTCAAGAATGTTTAGATTTTTATACTAGAAAACAAGTCAAAAATACTAAGAAAGAAATCATTTTTTGCTGACTATACATATAAATAGTTGACTATACATACACAAACTGAGACAATACAAGAACTTCACATAAATATTGTTCATGAAATTGTGCAAAAGAGATATTTTTGGGAAAGCAGCACATACTGCAACTTGTGCATTGCACTAAAAATAATCTTGCACAATTTTTAGTGCAATGCACAAGTAAACATATGTTATCATATTGAGTCTTTGTAGCAGGGAGTGTTTATAAAAAGTGTCTGTATGTATCAATATGATAACATGTTTATTTGTGCATTGCTCTACAAAAGACTGCATTCAGATGCATTTGAATGTGAGAGACGGCAAACGTTATAGTTTGGTGAACTGCTGAATTAATATTTTGTTGAGAAATGTTACTAAAAGATTGATACGTTGAAAAAAGTGTGTTCTTCCTCAATATTTTGTCTTGTTTTATATCTAAACATACTTAAATCAAGATACATGTACAAGACTATTACGTCTGTTAGATATGAAGTCTTGTTTTCAGAAATATCTAACAAAATGAAGTGGGTTTATGCACAAAATTATGCACAACATTTATAAATCTGTCATTGCCGTGGCAACAAGAATCTTAATTCAAAGGGAAAAGCAGGATGATTTTCTGAAGCCACATATTTGTTATTGCTTTAATCATAAACTAAAAAAAATATTAATTTTGCATCTCAAGTAAATGCATCTTGATTTATGATTTTGTTTATATTAATAACAGAAACTCATTATTTGCAGTGTACGTCACGTCGTGATTAAAAGAACACAATCTATAAATCTGCAGGATTGCAGCAAACTGTATATTGTTACATTTTTGATGTATTTCACACTAAAGAAGTTTTAAAGTCTAAAATAAAGACGGTTATCCACTTCTAACACATTATATAGCTACTGAGGTCAAAGGTCGTGTGTACAGTACTGTACAGTATTTCAGAACTCATTGATTTTGTGGAATCTAATCAAATCAGATGAAACATGAACAGACTGCAGTGATGAACTACTGAGACTCTATTGTGTGCGTGACTAGAATCCTGAATCAAATCAAACGTGTCGAGAGATGATGATGATGATGATGATGTAGAAATATTAATGTTTTCTGTTTTTCAGGTGGTTCCTTTCAACATGAATTTCCCCCGCGGCGTCTACGACAAGCTGATGCTGACCATCAGAGGACAGATCAAACCAGACGCCAAGATGTGAGTGTTACTTTATTAATGTGAATATATCATTATATAGTACTGATGATCAGCTGTTTACATGCAACTGTAGTGTAAGAATACATAACTGTCTCTGGAGCACAAAAGAGTCATCAGTAACACGTATATTTGTACGTCAAGCCTCAGTGCATGATGGGAAAAACGTGTCATGCCTCAGTGCATGATGGGAAAAACGTCACACCTCAGTGCATGATGGGAAAAACATGTCTCAGCCTGTCTCAGTCAGATGGGAAAAACGTCATGCCTCATGCCTCAGTGCATGATGGGAAAACGTCAAGTCACGCATGATGGGAAAAACGTCACGCCTCAGTGCATGATGGAAAACGTCACGCCTCAGTGCATGATGGAAAAACGTCACGCCTCAGTGCATGATGGAACGTGTCACGCCTCAGTGCATGATGGAAAAACGTCACGCCTCAGTGCATGATGGAAAAACTCACGCCTCACGCCTCAGTGCATGATGGGAAAAAAGTGTCATGCCTCACGCCTCAGTGCATGAAGGGAAAAACGTGTCATGCCTCAGTGCATGATGGGAAAAACGTCACGCCTCAGTGCATGATGGAAAAACGTGTCCATGCCTCAGTGCATGAAAAAACGGGATGCCTCAGTGCATGATGGGAAAAACGTATCACGCCTCAGTGCATGATGGGGAAAAAGAAAAACACGCCTTGCCTGCAGTGATGGGAAAAAACGTCACGCCTCACGCCTCAGTGCATGATGGGAAAAAAAGTCACGCCTGTCATGCCTCACGCCTCATGCTCAGTGCATGATGGGAAAAACCTGCCTTCTAAAAACGTGTCATGCCTCAGTGCATGATGGGACCGTCACGTTGGAAAACGTCACGCCTCATGCATGACGTGTCATGCTATCACGCCTTCTCGTGCATGATGGGACGCCTCAGTGCATGATGGGAAAAACGTCACGCCTCAGTGCATGATGGGAAAAACGTGTCATGCCTCAGTGCATGATGGGAAAAACGTGTCATGCCTCAGTGCATGATGGGAAAAACGTCACGCCTCAGTGCATGATGGGAAAAACGTGTCATGCCTCAGTGCATGATGGGAAAAACGTGTTACGCCTCAGTGCATGATGGGAAAAACGTCACGCCTCAGTGCATGATGGGAAAAACGTCATGCCTCAGTGCATGATGGGAAAAACGTGTCATGCCTCAGTGCATGATGGGAAAAACGTCACGCCTCAGTGCATGATGGGAAAAACGTCACGCCTCAGTGCATGATGGGAAAAACGTCACGCCTCAGTGCATGATGGGAAAAACGTGTCATGCCTCAGTGCATGATGGGAAAAACGTCACGCCTCAGTGCATGATGGGAAAAACGTCACGCCTCAGTGCATGATGGGAAAAACGTCACGCCTCAGTGCATGATGGGAAAAACGTCACGCCTCAGTGCATGATGGGAAAAACGTCACGCCTCAGTGCATGATGGGAAAAACGTCATGCCTCAGTGCATGATGGGAAAAACGTCACGCCTCAGTGCATGATGGGAAAAACGTCACGCCTCAGTGCATGATGGGAAAAACGGGATCATAACTTTGATATTTACTTAAAGAATCCTTGTAAACAAACAAGCTACAAGCTTAAATTGAGTACTAATATGGAATTTACATACATTCTTGCCTGAACTAAATTATTTAATGTGGAAATTACATGTTTTTACATAGTATTTACTTATCATTTTTATCAGTGTATACCAAGAACGTCATTTGAACAATTTTAAAGGTGATTTTCTCAATATTTAGATTTTTTGCAGATTTTCAAATAGTTGCATCTCAGCTAAATATTGTCCGATCATAACAAACCATACATCAATGGAAAGCAGATTTATTCAGGTTTGTCGACACCAAAGGTGTCTCTAATGTTTCTTCCGTCACTAGGTTCACGATCAACTTCCTGCGTGGTAACGACATCGCTCTCCACATCAACCCGCGCTTCAGCGAGGCGGGAAAACCGGTTCTGGTCCGCAATCACAAACTGGGAGAGCGCTGGGGGAAGGAGGAGCGGGATCTTCTGTCACCCTTCCCCTTCATGCCCGGGCATCACTTTGAGGTAAACGACTCGCTCCGAGATCCTAAAACACAAGTGTTGAAGCGCTTCCCGTTTCTGGCTGGAAGTAAAGCAGCAGGACGGTCCAGACAGTGACCTCTGACCTTCACGTCTCTCTGCAGATGAAGATCCTCTGCACCTTCACAGAGTTCAAGGTGTCCATCAACAACACGCCGGCCTTCGACTTCCAGCACCGCATCAAAGAGGTCAACCAGATCGACCGCATCAATATCCTACACGACGTCACGCTCACGTCCGTCAACGTGGAGACGCTCCCATGAGCCTCAGCGAGCCTAGTCAAGCACATTAAAGGGACAGTTCACCCAAAAATGAACAGTCTGTCATCATTTACTCATCCTCAAGTAGATCCAAACCTGTATGAATGTGTTTGTTCTGAACACAAAGGAAGATATTTTGAAGAAAGTTTGTAATCAGGCTGTTTTGGGGCACCATTGACTTCAATAGTAGAAGAAAAATACTCTGTTTCCCTCATTCTTCAGAATATCTTCCTTTGTGTTCAGAACAAACACATTCATACAGGTTTGGATCTACTTGAGGATGAGTAAATGATGACAGGATTTTCATTTTTGGGTGTACTGTCTCTTTAAGCCCTTAACGGTCACCGTCCCACCTTTCATTGTCTTTTTTCCCTATCAAATATTTTAGTAATCATCATCAATGATATATCATAACCTCAAAATTCATCCTGTGAAAACCCTTTTGAAATCGGACATTGCGTTACCATGGAAATGGTACTTTAAAATGTTTTACTGGGCTCCTCCCCCTTAGTGGGCAGAGTCACGTGTCATATTACTTTTTATAATCTTGACAAAATACATATCGTCGGAAAGGTCTGACTCTCAGGATTTCATATTTGGTGGTTATTTTGTGATATTGACAGAGAAATTTAGACATCTGTGACAGAAAAATGCATCAAAATAAATCAATAGCGTTTGGAGGCACCCGGTGGCTGGTTGTGGTATGACGCCATAAATAAAATCTCACAGGAACCTCAATTTTTTTCATATCAACTTCAAATTTGGAACATAACTTATTTAGACAAGGCTTTAATTTCAAATCAATTTTAGAGTAAAACCTGTTACAATTTTATTTTATATAAAATATAAAACATTTAGTACGGTGTATTTTCTTTACAGTAAATTTAAACTTCTATAACTTTGTTACTTTCATGTTTTAAAATAATTTCACTTCTGCAGTAATCTGCTATCTTTAAAAAGAGTCCAATTTTATTCTGTATTCCAAAGCATTCATGAATTATAAGAGTTTAAGTTTGGACGTATATGTTCAAAAATGGGGGGGGTGACCGTTACAACACCATTAAAGTGCCTCTATTATGGGTTATGAAAGTTCATATTTTGGTTTTGGGATCCACAACAACAGGTTGACATGCATGCAAGGTCAAAAAAATAATAATTTTCTTATAATATGCATTTATTTTTACCTTATTTGCTCAACGACTCCCAAACGATTCATTTTTCCAAACTCCTCCTACTCTGCTCTGATTGGTCGATTTCATTTAAAGCAGTGTTTGTGAGCGCAGTGTTACTTTGTGTACAGCGTTACCGTGGAAACCGCTCCTAAAGCGCCACTTAGTGGCAAAGAATGAATTTGCATTTTCATTCAGACCAATGAGAAAACGCCAACAAGTGGGCGGGGCAATATGCTAATGATTCACGTTGACGTCAAACAGGGATTGGTTTTAAAAACGACTCGATTCAATGATTCAGAGTCGACTCTTTCTTTTGAGAGACGATAACTTTATTCAGATTTAACACTTACACACTGCATGAAAGATCATCTTCATAAATCCATAATAGAGGCACTTTAATCTCTCCAAGACACAAGCACCCCCCACAGAAAACACAAACATCAACACCTGCTCATTTTAATGCTTCACATTAGACTAAAACTCACTAGCTATGTTTCCATCCAAAAATATGTGAATTTAACTTATACGCAAAACTGGAATATCGCATAAAACATTTGTGAATAAAGCACTGTTTCCATCCAAAGAGAACAAAATCATAATTTCCTGATAAACAGGCACACTATATATATATATATATAAGAAAACTAGGAGAAGCCACTGAATATATTAATCTTCATATAATTTAAATTACTTGCACCTCGAACGAGAACACAATAAATGCATATATATATATATAATAATGCTTTCAGAGGCAGATGCTGATGTTTAGGAACACAATTATACAGAAATACTTTGACAGATTTTGCTCAGGCTTTTCAGAACGATCATATTAATATTTCAGATGCTGTGTATGAGATCGGTTAGCTGGTTAGTAAAGTTAACCCGTCTCATAGCACAAACTCACATGACTTTTTTGATGCGCATTAAGGAATTTATTCAGTAAATGTGTTTCCATTGAAGATTATGAAAATATTTTTTTTTTATCGGATAAAAATGTATCCTACTCAATTATGCATATAAGTTTATGCACATTTTTTGAGCGTTTTTTATGCAATATTAATAAATGCGATGGAAACATAGCTACTGACTGATTACACAAGATAAAACTTCACAAAAAAAAAAAATCATAATTTTGTATTTTTTTTTTTTTTTGGTCAAAAACAGCTTATAAAAATGCTTATAATTTCCTCATTATGCTATATTATTACCAAATATTGGATTCAAACTTTTTTTTCCCACCAATTAGCATGTTTTGAATTAATTTTTGGAGCTAAACGATCGTATGCCTCATTGATTTGAGCTCATATTTGTACGTTTTTGAGTAAATATTAGCAAAATTATCTACAAGTAATGTTTTTTTTACTCAAAAACAGATGCATGAGCTCATAACGAGGAGGCGTACGATCAATCAGTGCCACAAAGAAACAAAAACTGTGCTGATTGAAAGAAAACCAGTTGACAAAAAGATGAATATAATATTTGCTGATAAAATAGCATAATGAGAGATTCATAAGCAGTTTGTATGGCTGGTCATTTTGGACTGGGAACAATAAATTAGAGCAAATAGAACAATATAACATTAACTAACCAAGAAACACTACCAAACTTTACTTTATGTTAATTTTCAATCATATTATCAGACTGAAGTTATCATTTGTGATGAATGTAATGCGTGTTATGGTACAGAGTGATTAATTCAACAATAACACTAATATATGCAAAACCTTACTAATGTTGAGTGTGAATTAAAGTATTATTCAAAGCCAATGTAAATGAATCATAAATGTCATCTACATTTATATCATATTTTTGTTTATTGTGTAAGAAATCATGTTGAACAATCACTGATCATAAATAAATAAAAACATAAAATAAGTTAATGGCTGATTAATGTGTCGTTAAATAATCAAGACAAAACACTAATATGAAATACTGCACATTACAGACACATTATGTTGTTTGGCAATAAAAGGTTAATAAAATGGACATTAAAAGCAATTAAAAACAAATAATCTGGTAAAAATTAAAAATATTAACATCCACAAGCGTGAATAACAGATGTGTGAAACACCTCAGATCATATCAGACACTACAACTACAACCGCTTCAGTTAAACATGCAAATATGTGTGTGAGACACCTAAAATGCAAAGTCATGAACCTACACACACACACTCACACTCACACACACACTCTGACACACACACACACACACACAGACTAACACGCACACACACACTCTGACACACACACACACACATATACACACACACACACTCATACACACACACACGCACACACACACTCTGACACTCAGACTAACACACACACACTCAGACTAACACACACACACACACTCTGACACTCAGACTAACACACACACTCACTCACTCACTCAGACTAACACACACTCAGACTAACACACACACACACACACACACACACACACTCACTCACTCACTCACTCAGACTAACACACACTCAGACTAACACACACACACACACACACACACTCACTCAGACTAACACACACTCAGACTAACACACACACTCTCATACACACGCACACACACTCAGACTAACACACACACACACACACACACACACACACACACACTCACTCAGACTAACACACACACACACACACTCAGACTAATACACACACACACACTCAGACTAACACACACACACACTCAGACTAACACACACACACTCTCTCTCTCTCACACACACACACACATTCTCTCCCTCACACACACTCACTCAGACTAACACACACACACACTCACACACACGGTTGTGTAGCTCTATGTGTGTTGATGGAGTCTCTTCTCCACCGAGCGCAGCAGCAGTTGTGAGTATTGCTCCAGTAATGAGAGCGTCTCCTGTCCCTCCTCCATCCTCACGGCTCCGGACGCTCCGGACGCTCCAGACACCGAGTCCAGCTCCGACCGCACGAGTAGCAGCGTCTCTGACATCAGCTGACGCATCTGCTGCTGCTCCGTGCTGCGCTCGGCATCATGGGAGCTCAGCTGAAACACCACACAGCAGTACAGGAATCACATGGTGCTGCAGAAGAGACAGATTCACAGCGCTGAGGAGAACCAGAGTCACTCACCGTCCTGTAGAGCCGCGTCGCTGTCCTCACGCTGCTGCACAGATCCGCTGCTGCCCTCCTGCAGAGCTCCAGATCGACCGACGCATCTGTCAACATCATCATCATCAGATCACTGACGCTCAGTCCTTCAGAACATCACTGATACAGACTTATGAGATGCATTTAAAGCTGCTGTAAAACTGTCTCAGCGATGGATGCTCTGCAGTGAATGGGTGCCGTCATAATAACTCTTCCTCCAGTGAAAAAGTGCATCTGCTGTTGTCTCTCACATCAAAATCCAGCCACATATTAGTTTAGAGCTGTTTTGATCTGATGCAGATTTCTCTCCTGATTCAGACCAGAACACTTTTTAACTGGAGGAAGAGTTATTATGGACTCATATTTTAGTTATAAACGTCTTAATGCTGGATTTGTTTCATCTTTTGTCTTCTCCAGATGTTAACTGATGGACTGGAGTGGTGTGGATTATTGTGATGTTTTTATCAGACTCTCATTCTGACGGCACCCATTCACTGCAGAGCATCCATTGCTGAGACACTGATGCAGAGACACACTTATACAAACCTGATGAAGAAACAAACTCATCCTGATCTCTGATAGCACTATGGAAATAAATGTGGCTTGACTACTAACAACATTTTCCTTCATAAAGCTATGAGTATATTTGTAGCAATAGCCAATAATACATTGTATGGGTCAAAATTATCCATTTTTCTTTTATGACAAAAATCATTAGGATATTAAGATCATGTTCCATGAAGATATTTAGTACATTTCCTACTGTAAATATATCAAAACTTAATTTTTGATTAGTAATATGCATTGCTAAGAACTTCATTTGAACAACTTTAAAGATGATTTTCTCAATATTTAGATTTTTTTGCACCCTCAGATTCCAGATTTTCAAATATTGTCCTATCATAACAAACCATACATCAATGGAAATATTATTTATTCAGCTTTCAGATGATTCATAAATCTCAATTTCAAAATTGACCCTTATGACTGGTTTTGTGCTCCAGGGTCACATAAGAAACAAAACCAGCCGTAACGAATGACTGAGAGAATGAGACACATGAACTCACCCGAATCACACGGGCGGCTGGAGGAGAGCGAGAAGAAGGGAGAGAAACAGAGAGGAAGGAGGCCAGACGAGTGAAGAAGAGGAAGAAGCAGCGGCACAGACGCCAGGAGGACGGAGGAAGAGCGCCGGCGCTGCAAACCTGGATCATCAGGAGCATCAGAGAAGGCCTTCAGCGCCGCTCGAGCCGAGCCGAGGATGAGGAGGATGAGGAGGATGAAGATGAAGCGCTCGGGTCAGCGCGGAGCTCCTGAGATGAAGCCGACCGGCTCGGACACACGCGGGGGGGTCTGACAGCTCTGGGGGTGTTCGTGAGGACGGTCAGACTCTCGCAGGAGTCTCCGCTGGACACCGAGCGGCTGGTTTTGGCCATGGAGCTGGTGGTGGGGCTCATGTAGGAGCGGCTCTGGCTCGGACTGTCCACCAAACTCGGCTTGGACCGGACGGGACGCGCCTCTCGCCGCAGACGGGACGGAGTCAGGGACCTGCCTGCTGGGAAAAATCACACAAAATAACACACATTAAAGGTAGATTTCACCTAAAAAAATAAACATGCATAAAAGGGAAAAGCGCTTATAATGGCAGTGAATGGTGAACACATTCAAGCTAAGGCTGTATGATAAATAATATAATATCTAAATAAAATCAATATCACAATATGACTTGTGTGTGATTAGCAAATGTGATTTAATTAAAAAAAACAAAAAAACTATTTATATATCACTTTTTACAATGCAGATTGTGTCAAAGCAGCTTTACAGCATTAAACAAGGAAATAGTGTGATTAAATAACTATATGCACTGAATATATGAATATGAGACACTGAACACAGCGACACGCTTCACTCTGAAACTTGCAGTGGATATATTTAATTATTTGTAGTCATAATAAAATGTATTATTTAATGTTTGACAAGAAATTATTACATAAATATTAGTATTTATAGTTGCACTGTAAATTTTTTATAATATTTATTTAATACTAAATATATTTTTTATTTTACAGCATGATAGTATTATTACAAATCACTTATTTTGTTTTAAAAAAAATTGTATTCAATAATATTTGCAATAAAAAACATATTTATTATTATTTGCAAAACATGAAAACTCCAGTGGAAATTTTTCATTTTTTAATCTCACACTCACACACACAGACACTCTCTCACACACACACAGACACTCTCTCACACACACACAGACACTCTCTCTCACTCTCTCACACACACAACACACACTCACACTCTCACCACACCACACAGACACTCTCTCACACACACAGACACATCTCACACACACACAAGACACTCTCTCACACACACACACTCTCTCACACACACACAGACACTCACACACACACAGACACTCTCTCTCACACACACACACACACACTCACACTCTCTCACACACACACTAACACACACACCACAGACACTCACATTCTCTCACACACACACACACAGACACTCTCTCTCACACACACACAGACACTCTCTCTCACACAACACAGACACTCTCTCACACACACAGAGAGACAGACACTCTCTCACACACACACAGACTCTCTCTCACACACAGACACTCACACACACAGACACTCTCTCTCACACACACCACACAGACACTCTCACAACACACACACACACAGGACACTCTCTCTACACACAGACACTACACAGACACTCTCTCTCACACACACACACAGACACACACGTTCTCTCACACACACACAGAGAGACTCAGACAACTCTCTCACTCTCACACACACACACACTCACACACACAGACACTCAATTTTTTCTCAATTTAAGTGTGCTTTACACACATACATTTGTATTGCCAAAGACACTCTGCACAAATAGTGCCACATTTGTATTAACACTCATAATATAATGTAGATGTGCTGACAGCTCACACTTCTCTTCTGTGGTGACACAGAGACACTCAGCTCAGATACGCTACACACAAGAGTTTTAAATGTGGGATGGATCTGCTGTATTTTGTTGTAGAACACTCTCCGTATATCACACACAGTTCTGTTTCCGTCTGATTCTGTGAACACAATCAGCCATGTTTGTCTGTGTCTGCCCGTCTCTATCTCATCTGGTCAACGTGCTTCACAGTTTCTTATCTGACTCAGATACTCTGCCATACAGGGACTCACACATTTTACAACCAATGAGTGATGTAACACACAGACACACTCACACACAGTAGATGTTAGTGAAGCGGAGAAGCTCTGGATCAGATGGAGGAAGGGCATCTCTTGGTATTGCAGGGCTTTATAATGGTATGATTGGGGGTCACTGACACCCTTTTTTGTATCTTTATGATTAGAGGATATTTGCCTAATTCACTGCCTGCTCACACGTGTAGTATATTTTTACTGTTTTTCCCCATTTTATGAGATCTTGACTCAGCGGAGTGCAATGGGCTCAATTACCACAGCCAAATTCTGATTAAAGTTTCCAGTGGATGTGATTTTCAAACCCAGGTAGTTGTAGTGTGATGTGTGTGCACACACTATCTGGTTCGTGCCTAATGAAAATGTGTGTTGTGTTCCTTGGGATCTGGGTCTCTTCTGAAAGATCGCATAATGTTGGTTTTCTTCAGGTTGACTGTCACAGGTCACAGCAGGTCCAGGTTCTGCTGTAGACCATGTTGAGTGGGAGACAGCATGAACCAGATCATCACATACTGCAGATCGCAGACTGAGCGCCAGTTCATTTATATAGATGTTAAATAATGTTGGGCTTAAGCAGCAGCCCTGTCAGAGATACCTTGTACGTTTGGTGTTGATTTTTACGCCACATTTACTTTCACATTGATTTGATGAGGTCATAGGTTTTACCTCCTATTCCAAATAAGTTTGTAGAATAGTCCTTGGTGCCAAATTGAGTCAAAAGCTTTTTTAAAGTCTCATGCATATATTTTACCTTTATCTTGCAATTAGAGTGTGTAGTGTATAGATGATCAGATGTACGGTAATTTGGTAAGAATCCGATTTGACTTCTGCTCAGTACTTTATTATGCAGGTTGCTGCTCAACAAATTTATCTCCGTTTTTAAAGATTGGTGTTATCTCTCTCTCACTTGAATAGTTTTAGAACGGCTAATTGGAGCTTGCTGCTTGTGTGTTTTTATCATTTCATTTAATATCCCATCAGGTCCTGATGCTTTTTTGAGTTGGAGGTTTTTGATTTTTTCTGTAAGTTCTTTATCAGTTATTGGGAAATCTAATGGGTTTTGGTTATCTTTGATTGTTAATTCTAGTTTTTTCTAATTGGTTGATTGTTTGGTTTTGCTTACAGTTTGTGTCATATTTCTCCGTTTTGTATTGGCAATTCTTCGTGATCACAGTTTTTTTCAAATTGTTCCAATTATCCCAAAATTGGTTTGTGTTCACGGACTTCTCGATTATTGTCTAAAGATGCGGATCTCTGCATTATTTGGATCGTTATGTTTCTGATTTGACAATGTTCACAGCTTTTTGCGAATAGTTTGGCAGTTCATTTTTTGTTTTCAATTTGGATTGTTTTGCTGATTTTTCAAATATGTAATTTATATCTTTGACAGCCAGATTGACCCCTTCATTAGTGTGGGTATAGGTGTTGTTTAGGAAGTTATCTATCAGCGCTTGTATTTTTTGGCTGCTAAGTGCTTTCAGCTGTTTTCAGCCCATCTGTATGGGTTTCTGATGTTGTACAGTTTACAGATACGCAGTGATTTGACTGTGATCAGACGCTATGTCAACTGTGCTATTCCCAAGAGGTGAGCAAAATGTGAATCTCCCTAAAGTGTCCCCTCGTAAACTACCGTTGATGATATACAGACCCAGGCTTCGACAGAGCTGCAGGAGGTGGGAGAATGTGTTATTAATAACTTTGTTGTTGATGTATTTGCTCCCTTGTGTGTCGGTGAAGTCCGGCTGTAGTCCTGTTCTTGCGTTCAGGTCCCCGCTTTCCCTGGGCCTGAAGTGGCAATGTGGACTGTCATGGCGGGATGTATATAGCACACAGGAATGTATCTTTTCTGGATGAGAGCACCAGGTGTAGTATTTGCCTTGCTTTACAGTCTCTTCCCTGTCGGACTGTGTTGAGTTTTTGTGATGGTAGGATGATTTCTCTGTAGTTGGGTGGGCTGCCCTGCTCCTCCTTGATGCTCTTCTGGAATTCTGTGTTTAAACTCTTTAGCCCAAATGCTGTTGAGTTCAAGCCTTGAATATTCCACAATCACTCACACTCACTCACTCTCACTCTACATACATACTCACTACATACTCTCACACACACAGACTCACTCACACTCACACTCTCTCTCTCATCACACTCTCACACACTCACACTCACACACACTCACACTCACTAACTCTCACTCACACTCACTCACACTCTCTCACTCACTAACTCAACACAACTAACACACACTCACACGCTCTCACACTCACTAACACGCACACTCACATGACACTTGTAAATTATATAATTTTATATATACTGGTTTATTCATCAATGTGTAATATTTTTATTTTTTAAACAAATCATAAGCTCTAAAAAAAATTTACAACTCTTTTGCTTTAGACCATCTACAAATGTTAAATCTTATAAATAAAATAAAATGTTAGGGTTAACAGCATCTTTCTGGGGGGGGGGGGGTTTGGGGTGCAGAGATTGATATATAGTTTATTTATAGTTATTTTCAAAGTGTCAAAAAAAATTAATTATGGTTTATTTAATTTTAACAAATAAGTTCTTGTTAAAAACTAACCAAGTTAAAAATATTATGCTTATAATTTCTGCACAGGAGAGACTTGGTGTTGTTTCCAAACAAAAAGGAAATATATCGGTATCGGCCAAAATGATTTGAAAAATATCGGCATATCAGATATCGGCAAAAATCAAATATCGTGCATCCCTAAACAAAACCTTTTATTTTGGATGTGAGTAATGGTTAGACGGCACATATTCCAGCAGCCTGTGGTTTGGTGTGTTTCACTCACGCTCGTTGCTCCGGCCGTGCGCTGAAGCAGATTTCTGGAGCACCCCTGCAGTGCTGCTGACGGGGCAGGAGACGCGGCTCAGGTACGGGTGACTCCTCGGGGGCCCGGGGCCGCTGACCGATCTACCAGACGCATGAGGAGACACGGAGAAGATCATGCTACTGCCTCAAAACACTCAGATCATCAACGCAGATCATCGTGAGAATACCTGCTAGAGGACGTCTGTCTGTGCAAACCTCCTTCAGCTCTCATCTGAGACCCTGAGAACAAGAGTCACAAACATTACATTCATGCGTTCAGCAGATGCTCTGATGTAAGTGACTCAGACACTAGAGAGGGTTCACCTGCATCACTGGTGTCTGTCAGCGTCTCAGAGCTTCTCCTCCAGACGTCTTGATGCTGGACGCTCTCAGAATCACAGATCCAGCCACAGGATTCTTCATCAGAGCCCAGCGCCTCCTCATCTGAGAGGAACCCGTAACACTTCACAATGTTTAGTAGCTCAGTGTTTGTCATTTTAATTAGGTTATGTCTATGTAGTTTTTATTAATGGTTCAGTCTTTTTTGTTTATTTAATTTTAATTATTTTAGAACAAGTTGAACTAAAAGAAAATTAAAAATGCAACGAGTGTATGAGTGAGTGAGTGAGTGTGAGTGAGTGTGTGAGTGAGTGAGTGAGAGTGTGTGAGAGTGTGTGAGAGAGTTGTGAGTGAGAGAGTGTGTTGAGTGAGAGAGAGAGAGTGTGTGAGAGAGTGAGAGAGTGTGTGTGTGTGTGAGTGAGTGAGTGAGTGAGAGTGTGTGAGAGAGTGTGAGTGAGTGTGTGAGTGTGAGAGAGTGTGTGAGAGTGTGAGAGAGTGTGTGTGTGTGTGAGTGAGAGTGTGTGAGTGAGTGTGTGTGTGAGTGTGAGAGTGAGAGAGAGTATGTGAGTGAGAGTGTGTGAGTGAGTGTGTGAGTGTGAGTGTGAGAGAGTGAGTGAGTGAGAGTGAGTGAGAGAGAGAGAGTGAGAGTGAGTGAGTGTGTGAGTGAGAGAGTGTGTGAGAGAGAGTGTGTGCGAGAGTGAGAGTTGAGAGTGTTTGAGTGAGTGAGTTCGAGAGTGAGTGTGTGAGTGAGAGAGTGAGAGTGTGTGAGGTGTGGAGAGAGTGATAGGAGAGAGATGAGAGAGAGAGAGTGTGTGTGAGCGTGAGTGTGAGTGTGAGAGTGTGGTGATGTGTGAGTGTGTGTGAGAGTGTGTTGTGAGAGAGAGAGAGAGTGTGAGAGTGTAGTAGAGAGTGAGTGTGTGTGAGTGAGTGATGTGAGAGAGTTGTGAGAGAGTGTGTGAGAGAGTGTGAGAGTGAGCAGGTTTCTGCGCAGAGAGTTTTTAAGCTCAAATTTAAGTGACTTTTAAGTGTGTGTGACCTTTTTTAAGACCTCCACAAATAAAAATTAATACCATATGAGTGAGTCGGGGCAATGAGAGAGTACCATATTAAACTGAGTAAAATGTGTGATGAGTCAAAAGAGAGAGTAATTTTAATTTCATATACAAGTGTGTGACAAAAACTATAAGTTTTATAAAACATAAACTTTACATTTCAGCCTTTAAACCACTTTTAAGAAAATGGTCAAAAGGTATTAATTATATTGTGTGTGTGTGTGTGTGATTTTAGCAATTATTATCAATAAATTATTATATAAATTAAATAATATGAATTAGGGGTGTGACAAAACAATATATCTTGAGTATTTTCTGTGGATTTTATCGATAACGATAGAGAGTTAGTGACGATATATTGCTGAGAGAGTGTTATTGAGTTATTGAGGAGTATCTAAAAGGTTACCGTTGACAGCTGAAGGATGATATTCTTCATATTCTGAGTTATGGTGGTCAGTGGTGACAGCAGTGATAGTGTGAAAAAAAAAATTTCAACAAGAGAGTTTTATGAGTGTGACCTTTAAGCCATTTTTTACTAAAGGTTGCAAAAGAGTCATCATCTTTTGTGATTTGGGCTCAAATTCTTGAGTGGCTGTTACCAAGCAAATCAGTGATGAAATCAGTATCAACAAAATGAGAGTATCTTTGCAATGCATATGTGAAGTGATTTAGTGATGAGTATTTACACACTGCAGCTTTAATGGAAGCTCGGATGGACACAGAATTACAAATGTGCAGTTACAAATGCATAAATAATGTGATATTTGCTTGGTGAAAACTGATGAGTTTGAAATTGGGGAAGAGAGAGTACTTTAAATGAGTGATGGCCAATAGGTGGCAGTAAGAGAGTCAGAGTTCTTGTTAATAAGAGAGTGAGTCATTGTGACTGAGTCATTTAAACGGTTGATTCATTCAGGAACGAATCACTGTGATGAGAGTTGAGTTGGAGACGCAAAACAGAGAGTGAGTGAGGAGTTGGAAAAATGAAATATGTGGAAAACGTAAGGTCTCTTAATATTAACTTATTGTGATTGTAACTGAGAGAGTTGCATAAAATCAAAATCACACTTGAACTAATCATGCTGACTTTTGGAGAAAAGATAGCTCTTCGTGACTTTTGTTATTATTAACTGTATATATGAAATTATATACCGGCACTAAATATAGGCTATACATTTTCTGCCCCCATATCTTAAATTATGTGTGATCATTCTAAATGGCTATTTTAATAGCCCCCATATCTTAAATTATGAATCGGATCATTCTAAATGGTAGACTCGTGACGCGCTCTAGAGTTTAAACTGTTATCTGATCTCTGTGATGAGTAGTCGCGCTTGGCTGAAATATAACAGGGAGAGTTTTTCCCGGTGAAAGCACAGTGATGAAGCAGCGCAGCACGGACTTTAAACTGCAAAGCGCTCATGATTAGCAAATCATAGTGCTCAAGTGAATCGGTCACATAGAGTATCGTGAATTCTGGTCTTTCCGAGCCATTAGCAAATCATAATTAAGGTCTTTCCGATACAATTTAAGAAGTTTTTAAGAGGTTAAATTTGAGTACAACTAAATTTAAGACTTTTTAAGATTTTAAGGCCTTAAATTTGAGTGATGACTTTTTAAGACCCCGCGGACACCCTTGTGAGTGATGAGAGTGATAGAGTTGGAGAGTGTGGAAGTGAGTGCTATTTGTGAGGTGATATGAGTATGAGGGAGTGTGTGATGAGTGAGTGAGAGTGAGTGTAGTGAAGAGTGATGAGGAGAGAGATGTGTGAGATTCTGAGTGAGTGTGAGTAGAGAGTTGAGGTGAGAGTGAGAGTGAGTGTGGAGAGAGAGTGTGAGAGTGATGTATGAGTGTGAGTGAGGAGTTGAGTGAGTGAGAGTGAGAGAGTGAGTGAGTGGGTAGGGAGTGATTGATTGTGGGAGATGATGGAGAGTAGTGAGAGGGTGAGAGAGTTGAGAGAGGGATGTATAGGGTGTGAGGAGGAAAGAGGAGTGAGTGGAGAGAGTGAGGTGTGTGATGATGTTGAGGGGAGAGTGTGGTGAGAGAGTTGAGTGGGGGATGAGGAGTGAGAGAGTGAGTGGAGTAGTGGTGAAGTGAGGAGTTGTGAAAGTGAGGGATAGTATAGGAGGGTTGAGTGAGGTTGAGTGGGAGTGAGTGAGTGAGTTGAGTGAGTGGTGAGTGAGATGGAGGAGAGGGTATGAGTGAGGAGTAGAGAGTGAGTTTGAGGTGAGGAGAGAGAGAGAGAGTGTGTGTGTGAGGAGTGTGAGTGAGTGTGAGAGAGGGTACCGTGTGTCTGTAGGTGTTGAGAGTGAGTCGGGGGTCTGGATCTGGAGTTGAGTGAGTGAGAGTTAAGAGAAGTTGTTGGGGGTGGTTGTGTGTGTGGTGTGGTTGTGTGGGGGGTGTGTGTGTGTGTGAGGTGTTTAAAATAACCGTGGTGTCGGGGGTCTGGACTGGATCCTCCGCTGCAGTAGCCCATGGACGCTCCGCTGACGGGACTCTGGGCTTCTTCTGCTCTCTCCTCGTGCTCGAGGGTCTCAGACGGAGCCTGTATCTGGTAGGACGGTCCGGGCAGACTGCTGGTGCTGGGACAGTGATCCGGGTACAGAACCACACCCTCGGGTTCAGGAGCGCCGGCGGGAACCAGCCAGGCCGAGAGACGAGGACGCCGGAGACTCCAATCCTGAACAACACACACAACCACACGAGTGAAGCCTGGAGAACTAGAGACGCGACCGAAAATATTACGCTGAAAAAAATTAATAATCAGTTTCAGCTGAAGCTGCTCTGTAATGTGTGCTGACAGATGCTATATTGAACTGATCATCTCTACCTCTTTACTACTAGTTACAGCAGCAAATAAACCTGAATGAACATCAGCAGAATCACTGAAATCAATCATGAATGATATAATCCATCAATCAGTGATTCAACAGCGGAAAGACGTCAATAAAACAGCTTGAGATCAATAATGTCATGTAACATTTACCTCAGAAAGACATTCAGTGATCATAAACTCAATAGTCAGCTAAAAATATAACTCTAGAGAGGAGCATTTTGATCAATATTTGCATTATAGTACATTTCAATTACATTTTTACTGAACCAGTTCTTCAGTATTTAATGTTTGTTTGAATAAATCCATCATAAAGTTATTATTATAACACAAAATGGCGTACAACTTAAATCAAATTTAATATAAAACTGTTCTGTGCAGTTCAAATGATTATTAGCTGAAGTAACAGTGACCTGCAGGCTGGAGGTGCTGCATCGATCCTCGTCCCGCAGCCGATCAGCACAGCTTCTGCTCTGGACTGGAGCTTCAGAGAGAGAATCCAGCTGCCGCAGCTCCAGCATAGACTTCACCATGAGCTCCAGAGACCCCACGCGACAGGACCAGCGTCTGCGCGGACGAGACGCCACCGCAGACACAGACGAGTCCACAGACGCCTGCAGACACATCAGATACAGATCATGATCATCTGCAGACACACACACACAGATCATGATCATCTGCAGACACACACACACACAGATCATGAACATCTGCAGACACACACACACACACAGATCATGATCATCTGCAGACACACACACACACAGATCAAGATCATGATCATCTGCAGACACACACACACACACACACACACACACACACAGATCATGATCATCTGCAGACACACACACACACACAGATCATGATCATCTGCAGACACACACACACAGATCATGATCATCTGCAGACACACACACACAGATCATGATCATCTGCAGACACACACACACAGATCATGATCATCTGCAGACACACACACACACACACACACAGATCATGAACATCTGCAGACACACACACACACACACAGATCATGATCATCTGCAGACACACACACACACACACACACACAGATCATGATCATCTGCAGACACACACACACAGATCATGATCATCTGCAGACACACACACACAGATCATGATCATCTGCAGACACACACACAGATCATGATCATCTGCAGACACACACACAGATCCATGATCACACACACACACACACACACACAGCAGACACACACACACAGATCATGATCTACAGACACACACACACAGATGCAGACACACACACAGATCATGATCATCTGCAGACACACACACAGATCAGATCATGATCTGCATCTGCAGACACACACACACAAGCATCATCTGCAGACACACACACACAGATCATGATCATCTGCAGACAGACACACACAGATCATGATCCCATCTGCAGACACACACACACACACAGATCACACAGATCATGATCATCATCATGATCATCTGCAGACACACACACACAGACACAAGATCATGATCATCTGCAGACACACACACAGATCATGATCATCTGCAGACACACACACACAGATCATGATCATCACAGAGATGATCATCTGCAGACACACACACAGATCAGATCATGATCTGCATCTGCAGACAGATCATGATCATCTGCAGACACACACACACAGATCATGATCATGATCATGAACTGCAGACACACACACACAGATCATGATCATCTGCCAGATCATGATCATCTGCAGACACAGACACACAGATCATGCATCTGCAGACACACACACACACACACACACACAGACACACACACAGATGAACATATCATCTGCAGACACACACACACACACAGAGACACACACACACAGATCATGATCATCTGCAGACACACACAGATCACACAGACACACACACACAGATCATGATCATCTGCAGACACACACACACAGATCATGATCATCTGCAGACACACACACACACAGATCAGATCATGATCACACACACACACAGATCATGACACATCATGCAGACACACACACACAGATCTGACACACACACACACAGATCATGATCATCTGCAGACATCACAGATCAGATCTACAGACAGAACACACAGATCATCATGCATCTGCACACACACACACACAGACACACACACAACACAGATGAACATCTATCTGCACACACACAGATCATGATCATCTACAGACAAATCATGTATCATCTACAGACACACACACACACAGATCATGATCTACAGACACACACACACACACACACACACACACAGATCATGAACATCTACAGACACACACACACAGATCATGACATCTATGACACACACACACACAGATCATGATCATCTACAGACACACACACACACAGATCATGAACATCTACAGACACACACACACACACAGATCATGAACATCTACAGACACACACACACACACACAGATCATGAACATCTACAGACACACACACACACACACAGATCATGAACATCTACAGACACACACACACAGATCATGATCATCTGCAGACACACACACACAGATCATGATCATCTGCAGACACACACACACAGATCATGATCATCTGCAGACACACACACAGATCATGATCATCTGCAGACACACACACACACAGATCATGATCATCTGCAGACACACACACACACACACACACACACACACACACACACACAGATCATCTGAGACAATCATGAACATTACAGACACACACACACACAGATCATGAACATCTATAGACACACACACACAGATCATGAACATCTACAGACACACACACACACACACACAGATCATGAACATCTACAGACACACACACACACACACAGATCATGAACATCTACAGACACACACACACAGATGCAGACACATCACAGACACACACACACACTATCAGAAAGACAGACACACACACACACCACACACACAGATCATGAACATCATGATCATGTAGATCATGAACATCTACAGACACACACACACAGATCATGAACATCTACAGACACACACACACAGATCATGAACATCTACAGACACACACACACAGATCATGATCATCTGCACAGACACACACACACACAGATCATGAACATCTACAGACACACACACACAGATCATCTCATTGCATTTTTGAGTTACAGACACATGAAATGTCATTTTTTGATGGAACCAGTTTTGTGTCTATTCATTTCTCATGCAGAGAACAAACAAACCTAATGATCATTCTGCAGACACACACACAACACACACACACACACACACACACACACACACACACACACACACACACACACACAGATGAAAAACATATTTCACATATTGCACACACACACAGATCATGAACATTATGATTTACAGACACACACACACACACACAGATCAAACTCTATAGACCAGAGAACAGACTGCATCTACAGACACACTCACACACACACACACACACACACACACACACACACACACACACAGTGAACATCTACAGATACATCTACAGACACTTCATCTGGATCATGAACCAGTGTGTAGATTGAACATCTAGATGCATCTACAGACACACACACACAGATCATATATCAGAACATCTACAGACACACACACACACACACACACACACACACACACACACACACACACAGATCGACATCTGCAGTACACACACACAGATCAGACATCAGACACACACACACAGGAGTATTTTTATTTTAGTAAATGCCACCCCAGTCATGAAATGTTCATTTTTTGATGGAACCAGTTTTGTGTCTAAACCAGGCTTCAGTGTCCTTGGCTCAGAAAACACATTTCACATATTGCGTTGAACATGTGTAAACTGTCAGTGTGTGTGTGTGTGTGTTTCATCAGATGCACCTGAGTGGGAGTCCACATCACATTAACATCCGGTGAGATACACGTGTGTGTGTGTGTGTGAGTGGTGAGTGTGAGTGTGTGAGTGAGATGTGTGTGTGAGAGAGTGGTGAGTGAGTGAGTGAGTGAGTGTGGTGAGTGAGTGTGGGGATGTGAGTGAGTGCGTGGAGTGGCGGAGTGCGTGAGTGAGTGCGAGTGAGTGCGAGTGTGAGTGGTTGTGTGATGTGAGTGTGTGAGTGTGGTGGAGTGTGTGAGAGTGAGTGAGAGTGAGTGTGGTGGTGGTGTGAGTGAGTGAGTGAGTGGTGAGTGGTGAGTGTGAGTGAGTGAGTGTGGTGAGGTGAGTGAGTGAGTGAGTGTGGTGGAGTGGAGAGAGTGTGTGTGTGAGTCAAATCAAATCAAAGAAATTCTAGGCCATCAAAGAGAGTGGGGAGACTGTGATGAGTGAAAACTCATTTCAAGAACTATATCAGCCCAACCGAAATTCAAAATTCTAATCAAAATGAAATAATTAATAAACTAGACAATTTAGACGATTAAAGCGAATCAAAACCCCTTAGATTTCCCCATAACAATGAAAGAATTGGAAGATAAATGGGTCCTGGAGCCCAAGAAAGCCTGCGGTGTCGACAGCCTCCTGAACGAGATGCTGAAACACACAGAGCAAAGCTTCAAACGGCCATGCTAAAACTGTTCAATGATGTTCTGTGTGTAGGGTTCTTCCCTGAGATCTGGAACAAGGGCCTCATCAGCCCCATTCACAAGAACGGAGACAAATTAGACCCCAACAACTACCGAGGCATCTGTGTGAACAGTAACCTGGGGAAGTTCTTCTGTAGCCCGCTTAAACACAAGACTGTTACACTGTCCTTACGAAGCACAATGCCTTGAGTAAATGCCAAATTTGCTTTCTCCAAAATGTCGCACATCCGATCACATTTTTACATTACAAACACTAATTGACAAATATGTACATCAAAACAAAGGAAAAATTTTTGTTGTTGTCGTTGATTTCAAGAAAGCATTCGATTCAATCTGGCACAAAGGATTATACCTAAAACTTATCGACAGTGGAATAGGAAAATTCTATGATTTGATCAAATCAATGTACACAACCAGCCATTGTGCGGTTAAAATTGGAAACCAAAGAACCGAATTCTTCCCCCAGGGGCGTGGAGTGAGACAGGATGCAGTTTAAGCCCCACCCTCTTCAACATTTACATCAAACCAATTGGCCAACATATTAGACCACGCTCCCATTCAAGGTCTCACTCTACACGACACAGAGATAAAGTGTCTTCTCTACGTCAGATGACCTGGTCCTCCTGTCGCCCACTGAAGAGGGGCTTCAGGACAGCCTGAATCTGCTGGAGGATTACTGTCAGACCTGGGCCCTGACGGTCAACCTCCAAAAAACTAGAGTAATGATGTTCCAAAAACGCTCCAGAACTCAGGGACCAACACCACACATTCACACTATCACACAGAACCATTGAAACCACAAGAACATCATTACCTCGGCCTGAGTCAAATCACCTCATCACAGGTAACTTCACTTTGGCTGTGAAAGAACTCAAAGAGAAAGCTCAAAGGGCTTTCTATGCCATAAAAAGATCCAGTTAAAATTGACATCCCAAGTCCATGGCTCAAACTTTTCCAAAGCAGTAATTGAACCAATTGCATTATATGGCACAGAGTGAAGTTCCTTCTATATCAATTTGACTTCTTAAATTGGGAAAAACAACCCGATCGAAACTCTAGATTTCTGTAAAAGAATACTCAAACAATCACCATCATCACAGTCCAAAGAAAAACACCAAACAACGGATGCAGGGCATCACATTTCACCATCATCATCATCACATTCACCATCAACCACATCACAGAATTAGGCCAATACCCTCTCCTTCTAAACATCCAAAAAAGAGCATCATCAAATTCTGGAAACACCTAAAAACAAGCGATCAGTCCCAACACAATATCACAATTACAAAGCCCTGAATCATCATCAAGAGCTGAGCGTAAGTACCCCTCCATTCTGGTGCTGAGACTGACTGAGCTCACACACACAGAATCAGCCAGCCTCAGGACACACACACACTCACACACAATCACCATCGGCCCATCACACATTACAATAAACACCATCATCTCAGAGAAACACAAGTACGTCACCCATTGGACATTCACCATCAAAAACCAGCGCAAACTGGAATGTTATTCGGCCCTAAATCGAGAGTACACCACCAAGCTACCTGAGCACCGTGAGTGATGCGAGACACAGGAAAACAATCATGATCATGTACAGACTCAGTGAACATCAGTCGGCCGTAGAGACGGGCCGGCGCAGACAGACCTGGCTCTCTCAGTGAGGACAGACTCTGCTCCCAGTGCATGCTGGGAGAGATCGAGACAGAACTGCACTTCCTCACAGAGTGCACTATTCATATAAAGACATCAGAGACCACTACTACCCCAAAATAAACATTCAATATTTCCCCATTTAACAACTGCACCCCAATCTGAAATTCAACTCGCCTTCATTCTGGGGGAAAAACCTGAATGTGCAAATATAGCGGCAACAGATTTATATCAGCATCTGCCAACTCCTGATCACATTCCACAGCCAAGACAATCACCATATAACTCACACCAAACAGTCAACCACTGACTGCACATACCATAATGTTGATTTCTGTTCTGTTCAACACTGTACTATACCATCATACAGTATCACCATCATACATGTTTTAATGTCATTCTTTTAATATTACTTGTTCAAATGTTATTTAAATTGCTATATTTCCAAATCACACTGTTGTATATCACCATGTTCTTCTATCTATGTATGCTTTGGCAATGCATGTGCTTTTGTCATGCCAATAAAGCTAATTGAATTGATTGATGAGTGAGTGGTGTGAGTGAGTGAGTGAGTGAGTGAGTGAGTGAGTGAGTGAGTGAGTGAGTGAGTGAGTGGAGTGAGTGTGAGAGTGAGTGTGTGAGTGAGAGAGTGACTGTGAGTGAGTGAGTGTGTGAGTGAGTGAGTGTGTGAGTGAGTGTGTGAGTGACTGAGTGAGTGAGTGTGAGAGTGTGTGAGTGAGTGAGTGAGTGTGAGAGTGAGTGTGAGAGTGAGTGTGTGAGTGTGAGAGTGTGTGTGAGTGAGTTGAGTGTGAGAGTGAGTGAGTGTGAGTGTGAGAGAGAGTGAGAGTGGAGTGTGTGAGTGAGTGAGTGAGTGTGTGAGTGAGTGAGTGAGTGTGAGAGTGAGAGTGAGACTGTGAGAGTGAGTGTGTGAGTGTGAGAGTGTGTGAGTGAGTGACTGTGTGAGTGAGTGACTGTGTGAGTGAGTGACTGTGTGAGTGACTGTGTGAGTGTGAGAGTGACTGTGTGAGTGTGAGAGTGACTGTGTGAGTGTGAGAGTGACTGTGTGAGTGTGAGAGTGACTGTGTGAGTGTGAGAGTGACTGTGTGAGTGTGAGAGTGACTGTGTGAGTGTGAGAGTGACTGTGTGAGTGTGAGAGTGAGTGCGTGAGTGAGCCGTAGTTCACAGACAAGCTACGCATCATCGACTGATATATCGCCTTCGATATGTCACGCGAATTGCGTAGCTTGTCAGTGACTACGGCTCTGTGTAATAAATGCCGCTCCATTTGAAAACAGGTGATGGAGATTAACCGCTAATCAAGGAACCGGCTTTACTGACGAGATGCGCATGCATATCGCATGAGATATATCGCCCATCCCTACACACACATATATACATTTATTCTTTTTTTAACTGTAAAAATGCAGTTAGTTGTGTGTTATTGTTAGGTTATAATATTAATACATAGCTGTATAGAAAACAACAGAAGTCGTCATTTAGAGTAAAGGTGTGTGTTCTGACCGGTCTCCTCATCAACACTGTCCTTCTGTCTCTCTGTCTCTTCAGTTGTCTTCATGTCTTCATCATCTTCCTCCTCCTCTCGGTCGCTCTCAGATGAGCAGCTCATGATGGATGTGGATCTGTGCAGCGTGAATCCAGTCATGGAAGACTGTCTGAAGCTTTACAATCAATTCGCATGCGGATGTCTTCTCCTGTATTGTTCCTAGCACTCGATGCGCTGTGACGGCGTCTGATCACAGAAAGTCTCTCTCTCATGTTGACGGTGAGTTCGGGAGCGAGACGCCACACAAAGATACAGCTGAAATACAACAGATGCGGTCAGTGAGATTCACAGCATGACAGGAACTGAACAGAAGAACAGCTGGAGTCAAACCTGTCAGCTGAAGACGAGAGCAGACGCCTGCAGTCACTGCTGATTGTGATGACTCTGCAAACATTCAACCACACAGTCCACAATTCACCTGGTCAGATATCATAATCATCATCAGTCACAAACACCATATGATCATTCACCATCATCATCACCTCATCATCACCATTCACAGTCCAGTCACATTCACCATCATCACAGTCACAATCACCATCATCACAGTCACATTCACCATCATCATCAGTCACATTCACCATCATCACAGTCACAATCATCATCATCATCAGTCACATTCACCATCATCACAGTCACAATCACCATCATCATCAGTCACAATCACCATCATCACAGTCACAATCATCATCATCATCAGTCACATTCACCATCATCACAGTCACAATCACATCAGTCACATTCACCATCACCATCATCACAGTCACAATCACCATCATCATCAGTCACAATCACCATCATCAGTCACAATCACCATCATCATCAGTCACAATCACCATCATCATCAGTCACATTCACCATCATCATCAGTCACATTCACCATCATCACAGTCACAATCACCATCATCATCAGTCTTCATTCTCCATAGTCACTAATCAGTTCATTCATCAGTCACAATCACCATCATCAGTCACATTCACCATCATCACAGTCACAATCACCATCATCACAGTCACAATCACCATCATCATCAGTCACATTCACCATCATCACAGTCACAATCACCATCATCAGTCATCCATCATCACAATTTCACATGGATCACAATCACCAATATCATAATTCACCATCATCACAGTCACAATTCACTCTCATCAGCCATCATCATGTCACAATCACCAGTCATCTCTCACAGTCATGTCAATCACCATGATCATCAGTCACAATCAGACCATGGGTCATCACCTGCAGATCAACCACATCAAATCATACATTCATCACAGTCAACAATAAACACCATTCATCAGTGAGTGATTCATCATGCTGTTGGTTTTGGGAATCACCATCATCGCGATATCATGTCACAATTCAATCTGTTTATCAGAGTCATTTTTGAATCACCATCTGTCTGTTGTTTGTTTATCAATAATTATATTTTTGTATAATTATAGTAGATTTTTATTTTGGAAACAGTCATGTTGATTTTAGTTACAATCCACATCATCAGTCAGCAATTATAAATTAAAAATACCATCATCACAGTTGTGTGCAGCAATGGCACCAGCATGTCATCAGTCACAAACACCATCATCACAGTCTACCATCACCTATCATCCAGTCTACCTTCACCAAACCGCCGTCACGTCACAATCACCATCTCTTCTGTCACTGCTGATTCACTCATCATCAGTCACAATCACAAGAACATCATCAGCGTCACATCACAACATCATCCTCTCAGATCAACATCTCCTCACCATTAGGGATGGGCCTGATATTCTTGCAGGTGGATAGTCCATGCGCATCTCGTCAGTACGTCTAAGCCGTAGTATTGTTAACCCATTGATAAGTGGTTAATCCCCATCACCCTGTCCACCACAAACATTTCAATGGAGCGGCATCAATATGTCACATAGAGATCCGAAGCTGCAAAGACTAAGCTACGAGATATATCGAAGACTGATCATAACACGCCTTACGATATGAACTCCGCGATATACACAATGAAAGAGGAAGGCGGAGTTGTCTGTGTTGTTCTACGCTGCCGCTCCATTTGAAAACTTAGATCTTATTAATTCCTACTCAAGGAGCCCGCCCCCTGCTATTATGATTGAATTAGTGTCTGTGGCCCAGATGCGCATGCATATCGCATGAGATATAGCCCATCCCTAATCACCATCATCAGGGCATCACAAAATAGGAGTCACAATCACCACCATCATCAGTCACATTATTGTACAAGTCACAATCACCATCATCAGTCCATTCACCACCATCAGTCACATCACCATACACAGTACAATCACTATCATCAGTCACATTCACCATCATCATGAGAAGAGTCACAATCGCCATCATATCAGTCACCCATCATGGAAGAGGTCACAGTCACAATCTGTCATCATCACAAAGACTCTATATCACAGTCACAATTCATCATCAGTCACAATCACCATCATCATCAGTCACATTCACCATCAGTCACATTCACCATCATCATCAGTCACAATCACCATCATCATCAGTCACAATCACCATCAATCAGTCACAATCTGATGATTCCGTCATCAGTGTATGAATCAACTGTCAGTCACAATCACTTGTCATCAGTCACAATCACCAATCACATTCACCATCATATCACATCACCATCATCACAACAATCACCATCATCATTACATAATCACAGTCACCATCACATTGATCAGTCGTCTTTTATGACACGTTGGCAGAAGTCACGGATGTCACAAATCCTAAATGCAACAGAATCTGTTTACTGCAATCATGCCATGTGATTATTGAAAATTTACAGAACATTGTACCAAAGTGGAGGTCAAAAATCTAGTGTACAATGAGCCAACATTTACACTGAAATGTGTCCGAGTCACGCTGCAGCATACAGTGGAATAGCTCACTCCAGTCTGGAAGTCATAAAGACTGATGGTTTGATGGCCTCTTATCAGAGCAGCTGCTACAAATCTAACAGGTCCACTCGATCTGGAACTTGCAAACCACAGGTTAGCTACTTGGGAAAAGAGACTTCACTGACAGAAAAGATTGCAGCACATCCTTAAGGTCAGTAGAACCGACAGAAACCTAGCCTAAGAATGGAGTGTCATTACTGCTGGCTTTAACCTGGGAACCCTTGAAAGAGTGTAGGAAAAGCACATTTCTAATTATCGCTCTCATGTTTACTCAGTCTAACTTCAGTATGCTGTTTAAGAGCGCTGCCTCCCCACTTTTGACCGAACTGCCTTGGAGCAGTTTGTAGGTGATGGCTGTTGTGTGTTTAATTCCCCCAGAATATTAACGATTCTTCGTAAATAAAACTATTGTTGACATAAACATAAGAGGCAGCAGGAATTAGCAAACAGTGTGTCACCCCTCCTCTCGTTGTTGAAATTGGTTAGTTCACAGTATGTTCCGTGCACCACTAGATGTGTTGACAATGAAATTTTTTTAGAGGATGAAGGCGAAATGACTCATGATTGTGTTACGCTTACATATGCAGCGACAAGTGAAATAAGCAAAACTCCCATAGATAATGCAGAATTGGAGTTGTTTATTGATGGTTCAGCTCAAGTTATTGAAGGTAACAACGAGCAGGATATGCAGTAACTTCCACCACTGATAGTTGCTTCAGGTCGTCTTCCAGATCATTTTTCAGCTCAAGCTGCAGTATTGTGTCAGGGAAGGAAAACTTGGACTCATGTGTCACACTGGAAAGTTGTTCCTCCCCCTGCAGGGATAGGATAACACACGGACCAGTGAGGAGCCCAGGGAAGAACCGAAAGCAACAGGCTTCGGGGGCAAACCCTGCGGTGAAGATTTCCTCATGCCTTTCCCCATCCAATAGTCCATCCTTCCTCACTGTTCTTTATGTCGCAGGAATTGAGAAATAGGGAAAGAAGGAACAACAATAGCAGACTATATTTGTACAGAGGATACTACCCTAATGTTTGCAGACTCTACAACAAATACTGCTCTGTGCCGTTGGTCTCTCTTGTTTTTGTGTCTTTCTTCTCTGTGCAGATACCACTTGATGGCTGTCCTGAGATCCATATGCACCGCCCTTCTCACCTGCCGATGAAGCCACAACCTCTAGAAAACAACTAGACCCATTGTTTGCCGAGCCAACTACCACACACAAAGAAAGAGAACCAAGAAAGAAAAAAAGAAAAAAAAATATACACAACGCAGAGACTCACATACAGAACTTCAGTCATCCATCAACATGATCAAGATTTTACTATTAACCATCATGGACATCACGCAAAGTGTAGACCCCAGAAACAACATATTCTTAGAGCTGATGAATATGTCAAGAAATGCCTTGGTTGCTGGAAAGAACGTTTGCACATTCCTGGTCTTTCAGCAAAATTACACCAGATGACTGAAGATAATTCTTCATGGTTCGGAAACTTGTTAGGTAAACCCTGGCTGTGGATCAAGGAAATAGCAATTCTGCTGTTGTTTCTCCTACTTGCGTACTATCTATGCATCCACAGTATCAAGTGTTTCATTCAGCAAATGACGCCCGCCTCTCACGAGAAATGACAGTTCCAACCAGAAAAGATTATTACCTGTAAAAACTTCACGGACCCTAATTGCATGTTTTGTTTCTGTGTCAGCATGCAATTACAGATAAGCAACACAGAACATGTACAATGTGCCTGTAACGATTACAAGTTTACAAGAATTAACTTTTAAGTGTCTAAATTTGTATTTGTGAGAGTTATTAGAACTCTCAAAGGGGAATTGTGGGATTACAAATTTTATAAAATGATAAATCTAGGTTCCAATGTAATAGTAATAAACTGAAACATTGTGTTTAAGTTTAACTTAGATTCTTATTATCCACTTCCTGACTCAATGTTATTCGGAGCCCCCTGCCAGACGTGGATTCGTTAGGTTGATTGAATTAGTGTCTATCTTTCGGAGCCCCTGGCCCAGACGTGGATTCGTTAGGTTGATTGAATTAGTGTCTATCTTTCGAGGCCCCTGGCCCAGACGTGGATTCGTTAGGTTTGATTGAATTAGTGTCTATGCATTTGATTATGCCCTCATGTGCTTGCTTTGTTGATTTGCTCCACCTCCAAGAATCCCTCCTCCAAAAATGCCTATAAATAACCTTGTAAAGTCACTTAAGAGTTAGACTTGGATGACTGCAGCGACGCACAGAGAGTTCTCAATAAAGAGTAACTTCTGCTTGAAAGATATCCCAACGTCTCCTGGTCTCTGCTTCGAAGAGGAAAAAGTTCACAACATGTTGTTGCTGCCGCCGGCGTCATGTTCTGTAGATGCTGTGTGTCGTTGTGAAAGAGAAACACTTTGTTTGGGATCCAAAAGAGGACACAACTAGAAATCAGTGGTTAAGTTGTATTCACAACACTGTTCCAGAACAGTTCAACACTAATATTGGAGTGTGTGCAGCGCATTTAACAGAGGACTGTGTCCTGAAGCTGGAAGAGTAGCCTACAATGCTGTCTGCACAAAGACTGTTTCTATAAAGTGGAGCAATTCCAGCTTAGCTTCTGATTCACAGCCTGTAAGTATGATTTCATATTTAAAGAATTTGCTTCTGATGATTCAAACGTGAGTTATGAGCTGTGTAGAGTAGTGCTTGTTTGTGTTTCTCCAATCACAAATGCAGATATGGTAATGTTGTAAAAAGACAGTATAAGTCATTATAATCAGTAATTATGTCCTCACTGGATGCAACAAATGCCTCGTTTATAATGTGTTTATTGTTTTAGTCTCGTCGCGCCGGGAACACCATCACAATACGCTAACATCTCCGTCACACGCTTGAGGTATTCGGCCAATCACAACACACCGGATAGCTGGCCAATCAGAGCACGCCTCGCTTCTCAGAACGATGAGCTTTGTAAAAATCAGAAAGGCGGAGCATAGAGGAGCAACAATAATATACAGTATGTGGAAAATAATGTGTTTTTTGAACCTTAAACCACATAAACACATTGCATTACACCAAATAATGTTCTTTTTAGCAACATCATATGACCCCTTTAAAATTCATACATTACATACATAAAAAAAAGAATGAAATACATTTTTTACATTCCATGAACACCACTTTAAATATTTCTTCCACTCTTTTAGTATATAAAACACCTGCTATAAGAATTATTGCTCATTCAATTAATTCTCATGCCTCAACTTTCTATAGATAGTGAGCTTGCTCTAAACAGCATTTTTCCGAATAATAAACAAGAAATCTGTGTTTATTTTGATACTAATTTAAAATTTGGTTCAATCTTGTTTTTGCAAGTTAAGAAATATTTCTTAAGTGAGACGTTTTTGAATTTTAAGTATATAGAGAAGGTTATTCATGCTTTTATTTCTTCCCGTCTTGATTATTGTAATGCCTTGTTTTCGTCTTTGAATCATCGTAATTTAGCGCATTTACAATTAGTGCAGCATGCTCTAAAAAACAAAGTTATTTCATCATATTACACCTGTTTTAGCTTCTCTATTGGTTACCTGTTTATTGTAGGATTGATTTTAAGATTTAATAATTGGCATATAAAGCGTTAAATGGCTTGGCACCCATGTACTCAGCTGAGCTTCTGAGACCGTATGAAACAGGGAGATGTCTTTTAAAGAATTGCTGGCAGTTCCAAGAACTAGATATAAAACCAAAGGAGGTAAAGCATTTGCAGTGAAGCCTCAAAAACTATGGAATAGTTTGTCCGAGGATATTAGAGCATCTGAATGGGTGTGTTTTTAAATGTCGACTGAAGACGTGCCTTTAGTGTTTTGTGATGTCTTTTGGGTTTGATCATATATTGTGTATAGCTCTTCATATGAATGTATTTACTAGTGTTGGGCGATACGGTCATTTTTCATATCGCCAGCCTGTGAGATCGCCGATACACGATATTATCGTGCATGGGTGGGTGGAGGCAAGAGAGAGACTCTCTGTACTTCTCATAAGCTATTTCAGCCCGGTCTCATGAAAATGCGTATAAATAGTAGCCTACGCCAAAAAAAACCCCGAAAACTCGTGGTATTGATACGCAAAAGTGGACTTTGGCGTACATATGTTACGAACGTGTTTGGCGTGCATATAATACGCAGTTTTCGCATACATATGATACGCATCTACCCCACAACCCTATACCCATCGCGTACCATATATACGCCAAAGTCCATTTTTGCGTATCAATACCATGAGTTTTCATTTTTATTTGGCGTACTATTTCACGAGTTCACACTTGCATATAATAAACCGAGTAAAGGGTTATGCATATTTGGCGTGCTGTCCGAGGAGAGGGCTCCGAGCTCGGTAATTATTCCCGAGCCCGGGGTACTCCCCCCAACCGGGGAGAGGGGTCCGAGCTCGGCGTGTAGCCCGGACCCAGAATGCTCCCCCCGAGTGCTCCTCCCTGTGCTGGGATAGAAACGGGCTGAAGGTGAGGAGTCGGGGTGGTGGAGGGACGCTGGAAGACGAGAGATAATGAAGGTAAGACTGCTTGATTATTTAAAGGGATTCTCTCTCGTGCTGATTGGATAGGTGGTGTGATTACTGATGATGAATTGGCCGTGTTAATTATCTGCGCGTGCTCCTCCCGAAACTTGTTAATAAAACATCACTTATAGCACTTTCATGAGATCGGGTAGGCCATTTCATAACTATTTGGTGATTTTAAACCACGCGTGCGTGAGAGAGAGCCTGGAAGCACCAATAACCAAAATAATATACTTGATATAAATAATATAAAATGTTAAATATAAAAATATTTAAAACAGCTAGTTCATATATTCGGACACAGCAGTCATCGCTATAACGACCGCGCGTCCTACTGTGACAAGTTTGCCGCGGATGTTATCAATCTAAAAATCAGTCCAAAGTAGATTTATTTTAAAGAGCAAAGTTTAACACTAAATATTGTACATAAAATTATTTTCAGGTTAAGTTCATATTTTTGGAGTAAAGTTAAATTAAACGGATACGTCAGTCATACAGCGCACGACGAGCCCAGTTTTAGACTGATAACTTATTAACTGCATATTGTTTTTATAATAACGATGATGAAGAATAAGCTTTTTTGTTAATGTGCTGTAAAGAAGACGGTGCAGTTTCGTTATATTCATTCATAGCTCGAAGCTGTTCAAGAACATGTCTAAAAGATGTCTCTTTTTGCACTCGACAGCCTAATTTGTAAATAAAGGTTATGACCCTGCAGTTCAATTTTGATGTGGGCTTAGTTTTAGAGTCCGTTTTTAAAACATTTCCAATGAGGAGGAGAAGCCTAATATCCTCATTTGTGTGTGTGTGTGTGTGTGTGTGTGTGAAGTGCGACGCTGAGGTGAAATTTGATTATAATAGCCCAATAATAATAATAATAATAGTTTTATAAATTAATAGGAGAATGAGCCTAATATCATCTTGACTATCGACAAAGACATCTGCTATCGTCGATACACGATACTATCTAGATATATACCTAGCATTCACAATGATTGTGTTTTTATATCGTGTAAAGCACTTTGTGCGTTGTAGCTTTAAAAGTGCTATATAAATAAAATTGTACTTACTTACTAGATACAATAATCCAAGGTGTGCATTTACCGGCCTTTTAAAATCTGCTTTCCGTGTTATCCTAATTAATGACCGTGGTTCCATGATTTTTGTGCTGTTTTAATGTGAGAAGAAGTGATATGGACTCATATCTTATAGAAGCAGGAAAATTAACTTGCGATGCACTACAGCTGATGTATTTTTCTCAGTCAAACAGACTCTTCGTTCAGGAGCACAGCGCACAGACTGAACACTCATTCATCAGAGTCTCAGTCAGATCCAGATCAGAGGTTGTGGTGGTTTTTCTCTGGACTCACCCTGTGAGCGGTGTGGATGTAAACGCTCTTATCCGCTCCGCAGCTGATGATCCGCAGCTTCCCGTCACCGCCGGCTGGATCCAAACATCAAGGACAATCACAGAGATCAACTCCCACCGCACGCTCGTTGGGGTTTTATAATAAGAGGGAATAACGAGGTCTCACCAGCGAAGCGGAGAGACGTGACGGAGGACGAGTGCTCATCCAGCGTCTGCAGCAGACAGTAGTCTTCCTCAGCGTCCAGAACGTGGATCAGTCGATCTCGACTCCCGGTGGCCAGCAGATTCATGCCTGACAAACACACATTCACACACACACAGGCTCATGTCTGCTGATCTGAACACACACACACACTCTCACACACACACTCACATCTGCAGAGAAACACTCTGATCTGAACACACACACACACACTCTCTCTCTCACACACACACACTCTCTCTCTCTCTCTCTCACACACACACACTCTCTCTCTCACACACACACCTCTCTCTCTCACACACACTCTCACACACTCTCTCTCTCACACACACACACACACACACACACACACACACACTCTCTCTCACACACACACACACACCTGATGTAGGTTTGGAGTATTCCAGACACAAGATCTCAGAGTCGTGGACGTCAGCCTTCACCAGCTCCTTCATACACGTCAGATCATGAATCCTGCCACATCATCATAAACCTCTCAAACACTTACTCATGTATATGTAAACAGTATGAAAACTTTATAAAAAAACAATTAAACAATAAATAATTTAAAACGTATAAATTATAAATATATAAAATAAACATAAAATGAAATAACACATGAACAAAGTAAATATAATTTTTTATTTTTTTTAATTAAAAATATGTGTCTCTGCAGCACAAAAGCAGTCATAAGTAACACAGGTATATTTGTAGCAATAGACAACAATACATTGTATGAGTCAAAATTATACATTTTTCTTTTATGCCAAAAATCATTAGGATATTAAGATCATGTTCCATGAAGATATTTTGTCAATCTCCTACCGTAAATATATCAAAACTTAATTATTGATTAGTAATATGCATTGCTAAGAACTTATTTGAACAACTTTAAAGATGATTTTCTCAATATTTTGATTTTTTTGCACCCTCAGATTCCAGATTTACAAATAGTTGTATCTCAGACAAATATTGTTCTATCATAACAAACCATACATCAATGGAAAGATTATTTATTCAGATTTCAGATGATGTATAAATCTCAATTTCAAAAAATGGACCCTTATGACTGGTTTTGTGCTCCAGGGTCACATAAATGAATAAATAAAAATAATAAAAAGAAAAGAAAAAATAATTTAAATGAAATATATAAAATAAATAAAAGTAAATAATAAATGTGACACCTGAGTGTGCCGTGTCTGTCTCCGGACGCCAGGTGTCTCCCGTCCGGACTGACACAGATGGTTCTGATGCCGCTTGATCCCTCGGCGGTTCCCTCCACGTCCAGCAGGGTGGCGCTGTCCTCCATGTAGAAGATGTGATGAAGATCCTGAGAGAGTTCAGAGTCACTTCATCACTCGTCATCGACTGACATCACCACACTCGCGCTCCGCGGCCGGACTTACGTTACTCAGCGTTACCTGCGTTACTCGGTGTAACTCAGCGTTACTTACGCTACTCAGCGTTACACAGCGTTACCTGCGCTACTCAGCGTTACCTGCGCTACTCAGCGTTACACAGCGTTACCTGCGCTACTCAGCGTTACCTACGCTACTCAGCGTTACACAGCGTTACCTGCGCTACTCAGCGTTACCTACGCTACTCAACTCAGCGTTACCTACGCTACTCAGCGTTACTTACGCTACGCTACTCAGCGTTACCTACGCTACTCAGCGTTACTTACGCTACGCTACTCAGCGTTACCTACGCTACTCAACTCAGCGTTACCTACGCTACTCAACTCAGCGTTACCTACGCTACTCAGCGTTACTTACGCTACTCAACTCAGCGTTACTTACGCTACTCACAGCGTTACTTACGCTACTCAACTCAGCCTCACGCTACTCAGCGTTACCTACGCTACTCAACTCACTCAGCGTTACCTACGCTACTCAGCGTTACCTACGCTACTCAACTCAGCGTTACCTACGCTACTCAACTCAGCGTTACCTACGCTACTCAACTCAGCGTTACCTACGCTACTCAACTCAGCGTTACCTACGCTACTCAACTCAGCGTTACCTACGCTACTCAACTCAGCGTTACCTACGCTACTCAACTCAGCGTTACCTACGCTACTCAACTCAGCGTTACCTACGCTACTCAACTCAGCGTTACCTACGCTACTCAACTCAGCGTTACCTACGCTACTCAACTCAGCGTTACCTACGCTACTCAACTCAGCGTTACCTACGCTACTCAACTCAGCGTTACCTACGCTACTCAGCGTTACTTACGCTACTCAGCGTTACTTACGCTACTCAGGACGTTCCTGCAGCGAACACCGTCTGAACTCCAGACACGCACCGAGCCGTCAGACGAACACGTGAGGAACGAATCAGACTCAGAGCCCTCGCTGTTACTAGAACACACCTGGAACAGAGTTTGAGCAG
>CM049855.1:744834-772334 GCA_027422415.1 Schizothorax lantsangensis
TTAAAAACGAAGCTTACATGAGGATGTTTTCTATGGAAGTCTGTTAATGCCAAAAAAAAGACGTAATTGCAACTTTTTATTTCACAATTCAGACTCAGAATTGCGATTGTATCCCACTATTCTGAGAAAAAGTGTCATAATTGCAAGATGTTAACTCTCAACAGAGTTTACAACTTTCAACTGTGAGATTAAAAACAGGCACAATGACTTTTTTTTGGGTGGAAACAGGCTTCCATAGTTTTCAGAATGATGCAACAAAAGAAGCATTAGATTCCCAAAGAGCCTTTCAATGATCAGCTCTTAAAACCATTACTTCTTACTGTGAAGAAGATTTTAATCATGTAAAGAAACTTTTTCCACTATAAAGAATCATTAGTGCAATGAAAAGATTACATGGATGTTTAATGTTCTTCATGGAACCATCAGTGCCAGTAAAGAGCATGCATGCATGAATGAATGAATGAATGCACCAATGCATGAACGAGCATGAACGCGATGAAATGAACGAATGAACGATGGATGAATGAACGAACTCATGAATTGAATGGATGCGAATGAATGAATATGCAATGAATGAATGAACGATGACGAATGAATGCATGATGAATGAATTGCACAATGAATAATGAATGAATGAATGAATGCATTAATGAATGAATGAAAATGAATGAATGCAACGAAATGAATAAAAATGAAATGCATGAATGCATACCGAATTACGAATAAAATGAATGCATTAATGAATTGAATGAACAATGAATTAAATGAATGAATGCTGAATTAATGAATTGCTTGAATGCGAATTTATGAATGCGAATAAATTAATGAATGAATGCATTACGCATTACCACAAGTGAATGCCGATTAAATTGCATTATGATGAAATAAACCTCCGAAAATAATGAAGAACAAGATTGCGAATTATATCTGTCTTATTAATGAATGCATGAATGAACTTCAATGCCCGAATGAAGTGACGAACGAATTAATGCACGAATGAAATGATCTGAAAGAATTAAAATTGCACGAAACGAATGCAAGTCTAATTAAGCCCACTCTAACGTCTGATAAGTATATCCCACGATCTAACACAACGATATCTCCTCATCTAACTCTCTCTTCGTAAGAAGTTAAAAGCTAACCAACTGAATATTGTTCATCCACATCAGAGGCTCTAAACACATTCGATATTTTATTTTTAAATTTCAACACTTCTAATATAATTAATTTAATATAACTGAATATAATTTGTGCACATTTGTAATGTCTTGCAATAAAGGGACCAATTAAACATCACAATTAAATGCAACATAGAAAAGGTATTAAAATAATCAATTTTCCGTCATCACCTGATCAGCGTAAGACGGCTCCAGATACCAGAAGCGCACGTGTCTGTTCCCCGCCGTGACGAAATGAGTCCCGTCCTCGGAGAAGGACACGGCCGTCACCTTACTGGACACTTTATTCACCGCTATCAGAGCGTTCTTCTGCAGGAACGACAGAGAACATGTGACGCGCTGCAGTGCATGATGGGTAATCACTATAACGGTACACAAACATGAGGGTTCGGTGCGTACCTCGGTTTTGACGTCACGGTTCGGTACAGCAGGGGATTTTGTTTTAAATTAAACAGTGGTTTACTGAAGAAACGGCTAATTCTTTAAATAACTTTAATTATAATTACAATTATCTAAATAAAAATACAAATCTACCTCAGCATATGCTGTAAACTATAGGGAGCTCTTTTACATCACTATAAGATTACGATTAACAACACAGCCCAAATTTAAATTACTATTTATTTTTAAATATAGTTAATAATCACTCAACTTACAAAAATTGTATGCAAACATGTAAATTGCACATAATGCAGTTTTTAAATTAACTTCTAAATTATAATATTTCTATTTGTCGTTGAAATATATTTATTTACACAGTGGCTGTCATAACTTGTTTCATAAATTAAACAAATTAAATAGTATAATTAAGTCATAACATAACTATAGTATAACAGGCAAAATAAAATATGAGTATATAGTCTAATATTTCTCAAAATGCTCTAGACTTAATTTCTCTAGTAAATAACGAGCTGTAGATGCTGATGAAATGCGTGACGTTTTGTTTACAAGCTGTTTTAATGACGTCTTTACACGGTCGAAACACTAATTGAGTGATTACCTCAGATGTTCATTCATGTTTATTTCACGTTAAATCTAGTAAAGAGAAAGTAAGTACAGTAAAGGTGTTTATACAGCGATCTCTCGCCTCAAAAAGCACCAAAACACTGTTTTATTGTTTGAATTTCCTAAAAACAAAAATGGATAATGAAAGATGATACTTTGTTTCTTATCAAAACTAACAATATATAAAACTGGTTAAAGTTCCACTCATTCAGTGGATAAAACAATGCTGTATTTGTTCGGTACACATGCATACGACTATTTCACGGCAAACAAAGATTATACATTAGAAAAACTATACAGTAGTACAAAGATTTGAACACAAAATTCTATAAAAGACTCTTTAATTTACTTTTGAAAGAAATCGTAAGTTTTTCTGGGTCCATTTTATAAAACAAGCCCTTAAGAGTTTGTCCTGATAATAACCTCATTAAATATTGGGAGGAACAAAAGCTCATGTTTCACCGTCCCGCGATATTAATATTTCAGTGCTTCTTCAGCAATCAATAAATGTCCATGAGTTAATCTAGTATGTCCGATACGACACCTTCAACCAAAAGACACACACCTGAAATTTCGGTAAAAACACGTGTACCATTACACTAGGGGTGAGCAATATTGACAAAATAATATCTCAATATCTTCTGGGATTTTATTGATAACGAGTGTGTTATTGTGCTGGTATCTTAAGGACGAGTCGTGGATAGCTGACTCATAAAGTTTCTGATATTCTTCATATTCTGTGCTGGTCACTGATTAGAAATTAATCTTTTCCAATAATTTTAAACTGATTTTTACCGTTTTATAGGCATTTTTAGCTTTATAAAGCCATTTTTATAAAAGTGTACAGTATCTTTTGAGTCAAATTCTTATATTTAATCAGTGAATTAGAATAATAAGACATGTTATCAAGCAAATTAAATCAGTATCAATGAAATTAATCTTCACAATGCAGAGGAATCACAGAAGCTGCGTCTGAAGACGTGTTTACACACGGTTTAATGCAGGACATTAATCATTTAACCTGCAATTACACATGCATCATTTTGATATATTAAACAAAATGTTGAATACTGTTATTTGAAATTATTTAAATAATAAAAAGATACTTTAAGTGTGAAATTAAATCCGCCAGTAGGTGGCAGCAAGTCAGTGTTCATAAGTGAGTCATTGTGAGTGAACCGAATCATTTAAACGATTGATTCATTCAGGAACGAATCACCGTCATGTTGCTCAGAGACGCTAAACAGTGCTGTAGCTGTGTTGAATTATTTCTGTTGTCGAAATATGGTGTTTAAAACGTAATAACTTAATAAAAAAAACAAAAAAATCAATATCACATTTGTAATCATGGTCAGTTTTGGCCAAAAAACAGCACTCTTTGTATGATATTGATTAACTATATGAAATGATATAAATATGTACATTTTCTGTCCCCCATGTCTTGAATATTGTGATCATTCTTAAATGCATTTTAATACTGAATCATGCAGTGAAAGAACACACACTCGTCTAGACTTCATCACATGATGTATGCAAGTGAGTTTTTGCTAAATACTCGATAATGTCAAATCACACATCGTTAAAGCAACAATTACGATAAATGTACATCACACACCCCTACAATACACCCCTCGTAATCACGTACCTTCCAGGCCCACAGGTTGACGCTCATGTCGTGCTGTGATCCCACGCTCACGATGTATTTGCCGTCGGGAGAGAAGGCCACACATGACACACCGTACTTGTGCTCCAGCAGCTCAGAGACCTGCGACCCCTCGCTCACGTCCCACACACGCACCGCCGCCAGATGACCGCTCTATACAACACACACGACCAGCGTTAACCAGCCACACAACCACTGACCACAACTACACACCTGTGACTGATGCTGACCTCTCCGGTGACCAGATACCGGCCGTCCGACGAGAACGCCAGCGTGCTGATCGCCTTCCTGAAGAACCAGAGAAGATTCACAACATGCAACGGTTCACAGAAATGAGTTTGTTTCTTCATCAGGTTTGTATAAGTGTGTCTCTGCATCAGTGTCTCAGCAATGGATGCTCTGCAGTGAATGGGTGCCGTCAGAATGAGTTTAGGGCTTAGGGTTATGAGATTGTTTCTTCATCAGGTTTGTAGAAATGTGTCTCTGCATCAGTGTCTCAGCAATGGATGCTCTGCAGTGAATGGGTGCCGTCAGAATGAGAGTCTGATAAAAACATCACAATAATCCACAGCACTCCAGTCCATCAGTTAACATCTGGAGAAGACAAAAGATGAAACAAATCCAGCATTAAGACGTTTTTAACTCTAATATGAGTTCATAATCCATAATAACTCTTCCTCAGTGAAAAAGTGCATCTGCTGTTGTCTCTCACATCAAAATCCAGCCACATATTTGTTTAGAGCTGTTTTAGCATCTGATGCAGATTTCTCTCCTGATTCAGTCCAGAACACTTTATCACTGAGGAAGAGTTATTATGGACTCATATTTGAGTTAAAAGCATCTTAATGCTGGATTTGTCTCAGCTTTTGTCTTCTCCAGATGTTAACTGATGGACTGGAGTGCTGTGGATTATTGTGATGTTTTTATCAGACTCTCATTCTGACGGCACCCATTCACTGCAGAGCATCCATTGCTGAGACACTGATGCAGAGACACATTTCTACGAAACAAACTGAGATTGAACACATTTACAGCACGTTTTCATTATTGCTTGAACTATTCCTGGATGACTCAACACAAACACTACAGTATTTACTGATGTTACTGAATGACGCGTGATACTGTCGTTCTTCACCTGGATGAGTTGATGAGATGCTGTTGTGTGTTTTTGGCCGGGTTCAGTAACACGACGACACACCTGAATGAAACAGAAACAAGCACTGCGTTCACTGAGTCCATTAATAGGCCTAAATCTTCAACTAATCTTTGTATTTTCATTAAAAGCTGGTTAATCGCTGTAAAGCTCTTGGGAAAGAGCCACGAGGACTGAGCTCTGCTTTCCTTACACTTAACAACACACCTACTGTACAAAACACAAGCTATACAATCTCAATCAGGTAGATGCCATAATTTGATGCATTTCTTAATTTAATATATTTTACATCTTTCCACAAAAATCCTACTTATACTAAATAATTAAAAAAATATTTTTGAGAAGTAGTTATGAGTGCAAGGCTCTGAACAGACTGTTCATCATCCCTCATCATCTCAACAGCACTCGTGTCAAATTAAACAAGATGAAGGTCAATATGCATCCATTAACTTCATATATGATTTTTATGCATGTTATGAACTCACCCGGCCGGATAGGCCACCGTTCCTGAACACGGATCGCATGTTAAACCGCTGTTCCCGCAGAAATCGTGACGCCCAGAACTTTCTCTAGAGTCACCTGAGACCATAGATATACACACAGACGGGGGTCAAAATACATATCACTGTATTACACACACAACAAAACATTTATGTGGTGAATCTGAAAATAAATAAATAACACTTTTACATATTATATAGAATAAAAAAATAGTAAATATATAAAATAAATTATACTTTAAATATTTATAAAATAAATATGAATATTTAATAAATTATATTGATATCATTTATATACAAAAATCACACACACACATATATATTTATGTCCCTGGAGCACTAAAGCAGTCATAAGTATCACAGCTATATTTGTAGCAATAGACAACAATACATTGTATGAGTCAAAATTATCATTTTTCTTTAACGCCAGAAATCATTAGTATATTAAGATCATGTTCCATGAAGATATTTAGTAAATTTCCTACCGTAAATGCATCAAAACTTAATTTTTGATTAGTAATATGCATTGCTAAGAACTTCATTTGAACAACTTTAAAGGTGATTTTCTCAATATTTAGATTTTTTTGCTCCCTCAGATTCCAGATTTACAAATATATATATATATATATATATATATATATCCATACATCAATGGAAAGCTTATTTATTCAGCTTTCAGATGATGTATAAATCTCAATTTCAAAAAATTGACCCTTATGACTGGTTTTGTGCTCCAGGGTCACATACACACATACATATATATATATTTATTTTTTATTATGACAATAAAAAGCAGTTATTTCCATGCGGTTTTCAGACAGTATTTACAGTGTGAAACAACGGATCTAAAGACAGTAAGTTAATTAACTTCACCGTTGATTAATGACATTATCATTGTTTCTCAGAACTAAAGATCTTCTACACTGATTCACGAGCATCATGGGAATGTGCTGATGGGTTTAAGTTTGTTTGTTCTGTCGATATCATCAGAACATCATCTGTGCGCAAACACAGATCTTCAGTCTCGACGAACTTCACTCAAGATCAAAAGATCAACTAAACACAGATCAAAGGAGGCGAACTCCTCAGAACACGCCGCGGTGTCTTTCATGTTTCATTTGTTACAAGCGTCTGCTGTTACTGATACATTGTGTCGCGGCTCTGAAGCGCAGCGTTACCTTGCTGGACAGACTGTCTCTGATGCGGCCGCTGCGGGTCTTTGTGAGTCTGATTGACGGCGAGCGCAGGAGACTCTTAATGCGACTCTTGATGGTAAAAGCCTCCATGTCTCTCAGAGTCCTGCAGTCACTCACTCACGAGCGAGGTAAACTCCAGTAAAACACCACAGTAAACTCAAGCGCGTTTGAAGCTCCAGACTCCAGCGCGAGGCGCTAATCAGCGCGTCCTGCGATCTGATTGGCCTCTGTGACGCGTGACGTGTCGCTGTGATTATATATTCATGAGTATGATAAAGACACGACCTGAAAGATGAAGATTTTCATTCATATTTTAAATATTCACCCGTGTGTCAAGTTAAAAAAGTTACTCAGATGTCCTTAGAGAACAAAAACGTCGGTAAAATAGATTTGTGAAAAGAGATGGGATGAAATATTAAAATTCCAATAAAAATACTACACATTTTGGCTAAATTTATGCTGTTTACATAAACACACACAAAAAAGGACAAAAATGTCCCTAAGGACGCTGTTATGGTTGTTAACTAAAACTAAAACCACACACACACACAAAAAAAGTGTTACTTTAAATAAAATAAACGGTAACTGAATTAAAATAATGTGACCCTGGAGCACAAAACCAGTCATAAGAGTAAATTCAACCCTTTCCATTGATGTATGGTTTGTTATGATAGGACAATATTTGTAAATCTGGAATCTGAGGGTGCAAAAAAATCTAAATATTGAGAAAATCACCTTTAAAGTTGTTCAAATGAAGTTCTTAGCAATGCATATTACTAATCAAAAATTAAGTTTTGATATATTTATGGTAGGAAATTTACTAAATATCTTCATGGAACATGATCTTAATATCCTTCTGATTTTTGGCATTAAAGAAAAATGTATAATTGTGACTCATACAATGTATTGTTGTCTATTGCTACAAATATACCTGTGTTACTTATGACTCTTTTGTGCTCCAGGGACACTTATTTATATATTTTGGTATTGCTGCTGTTCTTCTACAAACACTTGGTGGAGATTCTAATCACTTACAACATCGTGGTGTGGTTTAAAGCTGCACTATGACTGATAAGAACGAGAGAGAGAGTTAGGAAGACAGCGCAGAGCATTATAAGAACACCGCTTCTGTCGCTGACAGACATATAGATGCTTGTGACACGCATAATTCAAGACTGTTTCTTTCCAAGAAAACCCTGTTCACATTGATATCTTCTGCGTTACAGGGCTGTTCAGGCGCTCATCTCCAGACTACACAACAGTTTTTATCTGAGTGCCATTATAGAACTAAATGCATGACTTTTTCTTATGGACTGTGCAATATATACATGTACACATATGCATTTTTTTCTTTGCTGTATTGTTTTATCTCTTTATATTCTTTTGTATGTTTTCTGTACCACAAGGAGTTGTGTTGTACAAACATGCAATGACAAAGTATTCAATCAATCAATCATTTATATATATATACATACATGCTACGGGTGTGTGATATATATCGTCTGCGATAATATCGTAATTGTTGTTTTAACGATGTGCAATTTGACATTATTGAGTATTTATTGAGTATAACAAAACACACCTACATCACGTGATGAAGTCTAGACTAGTGTGTGTTCTTTCACTGCAGGATTCAGTATTAAAATTAATGATCACAAAATTCAAGATATGGGGGGAGAAAATGTGGATATAAAATCACACGAAGAGTGCCATTTTTTCTTCAAAAATAAGCATGATTACAAATGTGATATTGATTTTATACAACAGCTCAATAAACAATAAGTTAATATTAAGAGACTTATGTTTTAGACACCATATTGACTGTTTTTGCTCTAAAGAATATTCCAAACACAGCTACAGCACTGTTCTGTGTCTCAGTGATTCGTTCCTGAATGATTCAATCGTTTAAATGATTCTGTTCACTCACAATGATTCGGTTCAGTCACAATGACTCGGTTCACTCGCAATGATTCGGTTCACTCACAATAATTCGGTTCACTCACAATGATTCGGTTCACTCACAATGCAATGATTCGGTTCACTCACAATGATTCGGTTCACTCACAATGATTCGGTTCACTCACAATGATTCGGTTCACTCACAATGACTCACTTATTAACAGTGACTTGCTGCCACCTGCTGGAGGTTTTAATTTCACATTTAAAGTATCTTTTCATTTAAGATAATTTCAGATATCAGTATTCAATGTTTAAACTATGAAAACATTATGTATTAGTAACTGCAGGTTAAAGCACTGTGAGCTGCATTAAACAGTGTGTAAATACATATAAACACATTCAGATGCAGTTTCTGCACAGATTAATTTTGTTGATACTGGTTTCATCGTCTTATTATGCTAATCTTGACTGATTAAATGTAACAATTTGACTCAAAAGATGCACACTTTTAGAAAAAATGGCTTTATTAAAAGGTAAAAATGCCCATAAAAGGTAAAAATCAATTTAAACTTAGGCTATATGACAATATTAATTTCTATCACTGATGTAAACTGACCACACAGAATATGAAGAATATTAAAAAAATGCAGATGTCCACGGTAGACAGATATCAGCACAATAACACACTCACCAAAATATCGTCTAATTATCGTTATCGAAAAAATCCCAAAAATATCGAGATATAATTTGTCAATATCGCACACCCCTAATACATACATATACACACATGCATATATTATATATATATACACATAAAAGTTTCACTTTTTGAATGGAATTAGTGAAATAAATCAACTTTTTGCTGATATTCTAATTATATGACCAGCACCTGTATATATACATACACATATATATATTTATTTATATAAACTGTTTATTTTATTTCAGCTAGTAGCCAAGGCAACATTTCTCATTTTAATTTAGTTTAACTAAAGTACTTAAATAACTAAAACTAAAACAAATAAATAAAAACTATAGACATTCAAAAAAACAAAAAAAAAACAACAACAAAATTACTAAAACATTCACGTAACTAAAATTAAAGTGAAAACAGAAAATAAAAATAAAACCCAATTCAAAATATTTTCAATAAACTATAATAGTATATCAAAGATACTAAAATAACAGTTATTAACATTACAATAATAAACATTTGTGAAACAGTACTGTATGCATAACACAATCATGAATGCATAATATTTTTAAAATGTCTATTTAATCAAATCAAAACTGCAGTTTTTGTTAAAAACAAGATGTTTTCTTTCTGAGATCATTTATGTCAGATTCATATTTAACTTCCATTAAAAAGTGTTATAAAGACAAGACAGCAAAACAACCACAACATTTACACGGATTTACATTTTATTTATGCACAAGTCCATAATATCATCTCAATTCTGAGTCCATTTCATTCTGATAAAGAGAGAGAATCCACATAATTTACAGACTTTACAGGACGAATGCATTATGATCCATCTGGTTATGAGTTATTATCCAGCCTCTGGGAGATTAATCAGTGATTACAAACAACACTCATCAACCATCCATAATGATGCATAAATCACAAAAATATATCTAATCTAACAAAAACATAATTCATAAATCGAGCAATGTTTAGTATTAAACAAGAAGCCCAATGTGGGTTAATGAGCTAGAAATATTAATTCACAATTGCTTCTTACAAAGATTGTACACAAGCTGTAAATGTGAAAATCGGTTATGTTTACTACGGTATTGATGAGGTGAAGCAGCACGCCTGCAGGTGATGTGTTTGTGTGTCTGATGTTTATTACGGTATTGATGAGGTGAAGCAGCACACCTGCAGATGATGTGTTTGTGTGTCTGATGTTTACTACGGTATTGATGAGGTGAAGCAGCACACCTGCAGATGATGTGTTTGTGTGTCTGATGTTTATTACGGTATTGATGAGGTGAAGCAGCACGCCTGCAGGTGATGTGTTTGTGTGTCTGATGTTTACTACGGTATTGATGAGGTGAAGCAGCACGCCTGCAGATGATGCGTTTGTGTGTCTGATGTTTATTACGGTATTGATGAGGTGAAGCAGCACGCCTGCAGATGATGCGTTTGTGTGTCTGATGTTTACTACGGTATTGATGAGGTGAAGCAGCACGCCTGCAGGTGATGTGTTTGTGTGTCTGATGTTTACTACGGTATGATGAGGTGAAGCAGCACGCCTGCAGATGATGCGTTTGTGTGTCTGATGTTTACTACGGTATTGATGAGGTGAAGCAGCACGCTGCAGGATGATGTTTTTGTGTGTCCTGCAGATGATGCGTGTTGTGTGTCTGATGTTTACTACGGTATTGATGAGGTGAAGCAGCACGCCTGCAGATGATGCGTTTGTGTCTGAGGTGTTTACTACGGTATTGATGAGGTGATGCAGCTATGTTTACTACGGTATTGATGAGGTGAAGCAGCACGCCTGCAGATGATGCGTTTGTGTCTGATGTTTACTACGGTATTGATGAGGTGAAGCAGCACACCTGCAGATGATGGTGTGTGTGTCTGATGTTTACTACGGTATTGATGAGGTGAAGCAGCACGCCTGCAGATGATGCGTTTGTGTGTCTGATGTTTACTACGGTATTGATGAGGTGAAGCAGCACGCCTGCAGATGATGCGTTTGTGTGTCTGATGTTTACTACGGTATTGATGAGGTGAAGCAGCACGCCTGCAGGTGATGATGCGTTTGTGTGTCTGATGTTTACTACGGTATTGATGAGGTGAAGCAGCACGCCTGCAGATGATGCGTTTGTGTGTCTGATGTTTACTACGGTATTGATGAGGTGAAGCAGCACGCCTGCAGGTGATGCGTTTGTGTGTCTGATGTTTACTACGGTATTGATGAGGTGAAGCAGCACGCCTGCAGGTGATGCGTTTGTGTGTCTGATGTTTACTACGGTATTGATGAGGTGAAGCAGCACGCCTGCAGGTGATGCGTTTGTGTGTCTGATGTTTACTACGGTATTGATGAGGTGAAGCAGCACGCCTGCAGGTGATGCGTTTGTGTGTCTGATGTTTATACGGTATTGAATGAGGTGAAGCAGCACGCCTGCATGATGCGTTTGTGTGTCTGATGTTTATTACGGTATTGAGGTGAGGTGAAGCAGCACGCCTGCAGATGATGCGTTTGTGTGTCTGATGTTTACTACGGTATTGATGAGGTGAAGCAGCACGCCTGCAGATGATGCGTTTGTGTGTCTGATGTTTACTACGGTATTGATGAGGTGAAGCAGCACGCCTGCAGATGATGCGTTTGTGTGTCTGATGTTTACTACGGTACTTGAGGTGATGAGGTGTCAGCACGCCTGATGTTTGTGTGTCTGATGTTTACTACGGTATTGATGAGGTGAAGCAGCACGCCTGCAGATGATGTGTTTTGTGTGTCTGTGTTTACTACGGTATTGATGAGGTGAAGCAGCACGCCTGCAGATGATGTGTTTGTGTGTCTGATGTTTACTACGGTATTGATGAGGTGAAGCAGCACGCCTGCAGGTGATGCGTTTGTGTGTCTGATGTTTACTACGGTATTGATGAGGTGAAGCTGCAGAGATGCAGATGATGCGTGATGTGTGTCTGATGTTTACTACGGTATTGATGAGGTGAAGCAGCACGCCTGCAGATGATGTGTTTGTGTGTCTGTGTTTACTACGGTATTGATGAGGTGAAGCAGCACGCCTGCAGATGATGTGTTTGTGTGTCTGACTACGGTATTGATGAGGTGAAGCAGCACGCCTGCAGTGTGATGCGTTTGTGTGTCTGATGTTTACTACGGTACTGATGAGGTGAAGCAGCACGCCTGCAGGTGATGCGTTTGTGTGTCTGATGTTTACTACGGTATTGATGAGGTGAAGCAGCACGCCTGCAGATGATGTGTTTGTGTGTCTGATGCAGATTTACTACGGTATTGATGAGGTGAAGCAGCACGCCTGCAGATGATTTTGTGTGTCTGACTACGGTATTGATGAGGTGAAGCAGCACGCCTGCAGATGATGTGTTTGTGTGTCTGATGTTTACTACGGTATTGATGAGGTGAAGCAGCACGCCTGCAGATGATGTGTTTGTGTGTCTGATGTTTACTACGGTATTGATGAGGTGAAGCAGCACGCCTGCAGATGATGCGTTTGTGTGTCTGATGTTTACTACGGTATTGATGAGGTGAAGCAGCACACCTGCAGATGATGTGTTTGTGTGTCTGATGTTTACTACGGTATTGATGAGGTGAAGCAGCACACCTGCAGGTGATGTGTTTGTGTGTCTCTTCAGATCTTCTCCTCGTTCTCTGGATCATCTGAAGTGACGAGGAACACCAGGAACGAGGCTAAATCTTGGTGAAAGACTGCAGGATTACGTCGGGCAAACGTCTCTTCACCTCTAAACACCAAACACACAGAGAATACTCTCATATTAACTGATGACAGCTCAAATTAAGACCTGCACAAATATATTTAATAATCAAGTCACCTTTATTTATATATTGCTTTTAACAATACAGATTGTGTCACAGCACTTAACAGTATCAAATTAGAGGATAGAGTGTCAGTAATGTATAATAATAAGATTAAACACCAAAATACCATATGAGCGGTGTAGGGCAATATCTATAGCAACATATTAAAGTGTAAAATTACTGTGACTTTACAGCTCAGATACATGTTTTCACAAAAACAAAGTTTTATAATATGATACACTTCCAATTTCAGCCTTTAAACCATTTTTAAGAATCAAAAGTATTAATTTAAACAATTATTATCAATAAATTACTATATTAATTAAATAACAAATTAGTGCTGTTAAATGATTAATCGCATCCAAAATAAAAGTTTGTTTACATAATATATGTGTGTGTGCTGTGTATATTTATTATGTATATATAAATACAAACACATACAGTATATATTTAGAAAATATTTACATGTATATATTTATATATTTTATTTATATATAATATAGTTTTTAAAAAACGATATAAATACTGTTTGGTTTTCTCACACAAACCGCTCGTTTCGTGTCTTAGGCCATCAATGTGTAGTTACGATGGGGAATTGTTTAATTTGGATTTCTCTGTGCATGTTCTTTTTCCCTCTTATAGAGACAGTGACCTATACCTGCCATTATATGACTGACAGACTAGAACGGTTTGACCTAAAAACATCAAAATTGGATCTACTGAAGAAAAAAAGACACCTACATCTTGGATGCCCTTGGGGTAAGCTGATAGATACCACATTTTAATTTCAAAGTGAACTATCCCTTTAAGGACTCTGGTATTAGTCACTGTGTGTGTAGCACAAGCCTCATCGGCTCCTGTTAGTGTCCTTCACGCTTTCATCATGAGCTCACCTGACTGACCGTGTGCAGGCGTCTCTGAGGGACTTCTGGGTAATGAAGGAGCTTCTAATTCTGTTCCTGTCACTGCAAGAGTCATAAAAACACATGTCAGTTCAACACTATAAAGCTGCTGTATCATATCTGTTCATCAATTTCTAAGACCTCTAAATGATCAAATGTTGCTGTTAAACCTGTTTCACACTCAATCTCTTCATCTCTTCTGCCATCTGAGTGTTTTATCCAGTTAAAGCTCTTTTAGTGCTGCTTCAGTGTCAAATCTTGACTGATTTTGATCAAGTAAACGTCAGAATAACTGCAGTAATATCTCCAGATGAACACTTACTGGACTGAAGCAGCTCAGCTTTACTTGATTCTCCATCAATCATGTTTTAGTCTCAAATCTGATCTTCAGGATCTTTTGAGGAGCTTTACTTTCACTGTTCCTCAGCGGAGGAATGATCTTCTGAGGAGCCTTTATTATTCATCTCTCAATCAGCATTGCATTATATGTTATAATCTCATCTTACTGAGACATATTATTGGAGATATAGACTGATATTTAGATCATTTAATGTCAGTATCTGCTGCACTGTTATAAAGATCTCATTGATTTACATCACAAGCAGCAGAATTTCATTATAGAAATATCAGCATCTGCAGCAAATTCATATTTTTGTTCACTTTGAGCTGTTTTTTCTCCATATTCTCACTATATCAGACTACGTATATGAGCCATAAAAGCGTGATGCTCGACAAATAAACACGTACTATCTGTGTCCCTGCAGCACAAAAGCAGTCATAAGTATCACAGGTATATTTGTAGTAATAACCAACAATACATTGTATGGCTCAAAATTATACATTTCTCTTTTATGCCAAAAATCATTAGGATATTAAGATCATGTTCCATGTAAATTTCCTACCGTAAATATATCAAAACTTAATTATTGATTAGTAATATGCATTGCTAATAACTTCATCTGAACAACTTTAAAGGTGATTTTCTCAATATTTAGATTTTTTTGCACCCTCAGATTCCAGATTTACAAATATTGTCCTATCATAACAAACCATACATCAATGGAAATATTATTTATACAGCTTTCAGATGATGCATAAATCTCAATTTCACAAAATTGACCCTTATGACTGGTTTTGTGCTCCAGGGTCACATATGCAGTTTTTTTTTTTATTATGTTTTAGGTTCAATAAACTCTTCCATTTCAAAATATTATATTTTTCTTACTATTATTTTCATATTTCAGGGTTAAGATCCCTACACACACTCACTCTCACACACACACACACTCACTCTCTCACACACTCACTCTCTCACACACTCACTCACTCACACACTCACAGACTCACTCACAGACTCTCTCTCACACACAGACACACACACTCTCTCTCACACACAGACACAAACACTCTCTCTCACACACACACTCACAGACTCTCTCTCTCTCACACACACTCACACAGACACACACACACACACACTCACACACACACACACACTCACACAGACTCTCTCTCTCTCACACACACACACACTCTCACACTTCTCTCTCTCTCACACACACACACACACACTCTCACACACACACACACACACACTCTCTCACACACACACACACACACACACACACACACACACACACACACACACACACACACACACACACACACACACTCTCACACACACACACTCACAGACTCTCTCTCACACACACACTCACTCACACACTCTCTCACACACACACACACACACACACGGTTGGTAACACTCATGATTTACCATCTCTCCCGGAGCGCTGTGAGATCAGAGTCTGATAATGAGAATGCTGACGAATCAGCGCTCGTTTCTTGGCCATCAGAGCTGTGCTGTGATCCTCGAGAGCTCCGATCATCTGTCCAGCCTGAGACAGAACAACAACACGTCAACGAAGCTGAAGTCTCCTCCAGAGAGAGAAGCAGTGGGTTTATTACACACCTCTCGGAGCAGGTCTATAGTGCTCATCATGACGTCTTCTTCAATCCCCAGCGTCCTCTTCAACGACTCTAAAGTCTGCTGCATCTCCGCGTGCTGCTTGCGTTCTCTCAGCGCTTGATTCAGACGCCTCGTTCTCTTATACAGCGACAGATCAGACATCAGCCGCACTGGATGATGGGCCGCTGTGACCGATTTACATTTCAGCTGGAAAACACATGAAGATCAGGTTATTCTGATACACAACAGGTTATGATGATCTTACAGCACATTAATGGAGTGTTTGGGGTTTTAGCTGCAAGCCGGCTATTTTCATGCGAAGAACAATGTGAAATAAAATATTAAAGCACAAAAAAATATTTTAAGCTTTAAACACAGTATTCAGGGTTTGCTGAGTAATGCAATTGTATTAACGGATAATAGATTATAATACAGATGCCTTAATGTAGTACAGTCAAACCAAAAATTATTCAGATATAATTTTTGATATTTTTTTACTAGGACACTATAGTTCATTTATGTAAGAGAGGAGAGCAAAATAAAGTGAACTGTGACATATTACACCCAAAATATTATTCATACAGTGGATAAAAAAAATTAATTGCTAATGTGATCTTTTTACACACAGACTAATCAAAATTAAACATTTATTGGTGATTAGTCGAGCTAAATTGGTTTGATCTAATTGTGTCTTAAATTTAACAGCTATTCAACTAAATTAATTACATTCACAAGTTATCTGACATCATCAAGATCAATATGTTTTTTCATATTTTAATAATCTGTGATATAATGTGAGAAACATTGAAGGTGTCTGAATAAATTTTGGTTTGACTGTATAATAATATTTAGGTTTTTTTGTAAATATTTTATGCTGATGGATTTCTTATTGGATTTATCTGTAAAATGATGCATATATTCAGAGCCCTGCATACTCTAATATGCTGTATCTAGCAAATCAGTTGTTGCTTTTCACAGAAAATCACCTCATAACACCTCAGTGAGCAAAACAAAGACTTACAAGCCATTGATGCTGAGCTGCTTGCTGTGTTTTCCTGAAGAGAAGAGAGATGTTTCATGAATAAAGAGTAACAGCAGCTGAATCAATCAATCTGATGCTTTCTGAAAGACTCACCGTCTGGTCTTTGCTCTTAAGAGACTGATGTTCATCTTCTCATCGTACTCCTCAAACGTCTCGATGTCAACCTCATCCTCGATGTACCACTCGTTCTAGGATCGAAATACAGCACAATCTGAGAATAGTGATTCAAACGGACTTCCTCTCAAACGGCTGAATCACAGATTAATCAATTACATGATTGATTTTAGTGAGTTGATCTGTTTCTATCAACACCTTCTGATGTTCATTCATGTTTATTGATTGAATTTCATTATAACATTGACAGAATTTGAAAGCTGAGGCTTTGTTTCAAAAGTAAAGCTTGTTGAGATTATTGGATTAGAGGCGCTGCAATTAATGTTTCATTAAGTTTTGTTCACACATCAACTAAAAACAGCACAGATCGATTCTTCAAAATGTGAATCAGTTGAAATCAGTATTTTTAGCTGATATACGATGGAGGGCTGACTTACGCTGTCTTCTGTGGTCCATCCGTCACTGGAGCACATGCTGGATTGATTGAATTGTGTATCGTCTGAAGCCTGTGGTCTTCTCCTCCGGTTCTGTATCTCCTCAGGTGTTTTAGTGTGAGAAGGAATGGAGAAGCTCTGCGAGACCGATGAGCTTCGACCCTCAAATAAACAGCATGTTACGGAGGACGAGCGGGCTGTGTCTTTGACACCACTATCCCCGCTTTCAGTGGTTTTCAGAGGATGAATGACGTCTAAGATCGTCTCCTCTATTTTGACGCGGTGTGGCGAGTCTCCGCTGTTCTGGTTGTCATCTGTTTGGTTTGTATCATGACAGGCCTCGATCTTAATGTGCACAGATGTGTTCTCTGGCTCAGGCTGGTCAGAGCCGCTTCTGGACGGATGCTTGGATGACGAGTCGGTGCTGTAAGACTCTACTTTAATGATGACTGGAGCACCGTCTTCTGAGAGCAGGCCACTGCGATCTGGTTCTGGATCTTCACCTGGTTCTGTTTTAATAGAGACTGAGGACTGGTGTGTGGTTGGGTTTTCTCTCTCTTGGCTCTTTTCGGTTGATTTCTCGGCGGGTTCAGAAGCGGTCGGGCTGCTCACGCTGGGACTGACAAACATGGGTAGTTTTATTAACCTGTATCCGCCGGGAAGTAACAACGTGGAAGCGGTTCCCGGAGCTTTTCCAGGCTGTTCGAGACCCGCGGCCTTGCTCTCGGCAGAAGGTGGGCATATTCTGAAGGAGAACATGCCAGCTTTACCAAGTAAACCGTTCTGTAGACCCGGAGCTGCAACACTTCCAAAGGTAAAGCCGGTGTTTCCTTGAACGGCGTGGATTCTGGGTACGATGAACGGAAGGGGTTTAGATGACTTCTGTGGCATAGATGTGGTCATCTGAGCTGATTTTGGCTCCTGTTGAACACCTCCTGTAGAGAAACGAGGTGAGAATGTTTAATTTGATGTGTACCTATGATTTTCATGATGCAGAAAACACAAACAAAACAGCAAAATCCAGTCATAAAAATGGAATTTACAGTATAATGCGGCTTGTTACATGAATGCACGATGAATGCACGAATGAATGCACGAATGCATGAAGGAATGCATGAAGGAATGCACGAATGAATGCATGAATGAATGAATGCATGAAGGAATGAATGAATGCACGAATGAATGCATGAAGGAATGAATGCATGAAGGAATGAATGCATGAAGGAATGAATGAATGCACGAATGAATGCATGAATGAATGAATGCATGAACGAATGAATGCACAAATGAATGCATGAATGTACGAATGAATGAATGCACGAATGAATGCATGAAGGAATGAATGCATGAACGAATGCACGAATGAATGCACATGAAGGAATGAATGAATGCACGAATGAATGCACGAAGAATGAAAGCATGAACGAATGAATGCACAAATGAATGCATGAATGTACGAATGAATGAATGCATGAATGAATGAATGCATTGATGGAATGAATGCATGAACGAATGCACGAATGAATGCATGAAGAAATGAATGAATGCACGAATGAATGCATGAATGCACGAATGAATGCATGAATGAATGAATGCATTGATGGAATGAATGCATGAACGAATGCACAAATGAATGCACGAATGAATGCATGAATGCACGAATGAATGAATGCACGAATGAATGAATGAAAATGGAATTTACAGTATAATGCGGCTTGTTACAGAACTTGGCAATATTTGGATGAATAAATCAAAACTAGGGCTGTAAAATGAATGAAATGGTGGTAAGTCACTTCACTAGGATTTAAACATTTCATTTCAGAAAACTATTGGCAGATATACACAGAAACTCAAAGATCATCACTACAACCCGCCAAAATAAAAGTTCCATTTAACTTGAAGAAATTATAACAGATATATTAATATTGTGCAGTAGACAATAATAATAAAATAGTAAATAATAATAATAGTAAATATAGCTGCAAGCAGCAATTAAGAGGCAAAATGAGGAGCTAAGCATGGCATGGAGCATCAAACCAACTCCAACAATGAGTAATTAAAACCATTTTAAGTTGATTTTAGTCAAAATAACTAAAAAAATCACTACTAATATGATTTATTGGCTTATCACTTTTGACCAATAGGTGGCGCTGTTATCAAATCGATGTGGTGTGTTCTGTGTGAGGTGATAAAGGCACACACAAAGTTTGGTGTCAATATGGCCAAGCTTTGCCGAGATACAGCTTCAGATGTAGTTTGGCATCATGCCTCAAATTTGTTGCGGTGCTATACAAAAGCAGTTTTGTCTATCAACACGAAATCCATAACTTTTTGTCAGCACAGTCTGAAGATGATCTGACTCAAATTTGGTGACATGGGAAAACGGAGTATGGTTCGACTCGGCATACTGCATTACATCTAAAGAGACAAGGTTTTGTGATTTTTGGCCAAACCATTCAGAAGTTATGCAAAAATAGCATTTTTTTCATTTCTCCAGACCACTAGGTGGCGCTGTGATGAAACTGTGCAGGTAGCCTCAGGTCATTCTTGTTATAACACACACCAAATTTGGTCTCAATACGTTAAACCGTTGCGGAGATATAGCCTCACATCCATTTTTCGTCAAATTCGTTCGCGCGTTATTCGATAACGGTTTAACTAATCAACTTTATTTCCATAACTTTTTGCCAGAATGGTTAGAAGATGACAATTTTGGTGAAAATCAGACAATCCGTCTAACTTGAGTTCAAAAAAGTATGTTTTTCGAACTATTAAAAATTGTGAAAAATCGATTTTTAAATTTAGACCTTATGGTTCAAAAGTTATTAGAACATGAGTGAAACTTTGGACAAGAGGTGGCGCTAGAGAGTTTGCGTTAGAGACTCCAAACTTGCTGTGGTTAGTATTGAGACTGTTCTCTATCTGTGTGCCAAATTTCATAACTTTCCCGCAAGCGGTTCTATGGGCTGCCATAGACTTCCAGAGAATAATAATAATAAGAAGAAGAAGAAGAAGAACGCCAACAGATACAATAGGAGCCTTCGGTGCTTGGTCCCTAATAATAACTTATTAAAACATTGTTTTAAGGATTTTTTTTTTTTGGTAAATAAATAAAATATAATTGTAATTTTAAACCGTAATTTCATTTGCTTACTTAAAATTTTTACATTTTTTTTTTTTTTTAATAAACTATTCAGTTGTATACGTTTCATGAATTCAATTGATTAATCATCCTTTTTGATTAATAACATTTTATAAAACCATTAAAACTGAAAAATTCAATTGAAAAATATAAAACATGTCACAAGGCTCTAGAAGTGCTATTGGAGATTCTTGAGAATACAGCAGCACTGTGACTAACCTGAGCCGCCGGCGCCGGCCTGCACCTGCACAGGTAACGCTGTAGTGATGGGCACCAGCTGGATCATCTGGCCATTAAACTGACACATGTTCACCCCCGTCATACCTGCGACCGGCTGCAGAACCACCTGCTGCCCCGGAGGAAGAGCCGAGGCCGGGAGAACCGTCTCCGCACCAGGAGAGGGGCGGAGCTATGGTGCCTGAGGCGCTGGAGAGGGGCGGAGCTACGGTGCCTGAGGTGCTGGAGAGGGGCGGAGCTACCGTGTTTGAGCCACGCCCAGGGTTAGGTGATGATGTGCGGTTAGAAACGCAGACAGACAGTGTACGTCTGATGCCATTAGGAGCCCAGGGCATCGCCGGAGATCGGGTAATGGGCATTTTGAATGCTTTACTCTGGTTCGCTTGGCTCACTAAACACAAAGTAGAAGTAGTTTACAGTAGTTTGGAGATATTCCTACTGACACACTACAGCAAAAGATAGAAATAACTGACTTGAAACCATTTTTTAGCTGCTGGAGATACTAGTGTTCTAATAATTCTGGCCACCGCTGTAAATAAAACTAATAAATACCATTTTGGTCAAGCTAGTACACTAATTTAATCTTATTGCAATGCATCAAACTAATAACGCTTTCTAAACATACCAGCATGATCATGTACGTCAAGACACATAGAAAGTGTTTAAAGGGTTAAAACAGTGATGGGTTCAGTCAGTGTTTCACTGTAATGACAGGTCGTTAATATCGAAATACATTTTAGGCTCAATATTATCACTTTTGCAAATGAAAATCGTTCTAATCAAAGCCACAGCAGAATTGTTGAGCGTCTTTGATCATCACACAGCGGTGATTCATTACTGAATGAATCAACATCTTTGAACGAATCGAGTCAGTTAATGATTCAGTGACTCGTTCGTTTAGAGTCACTTGCTTTGTTTCTGAATGAAGAGTCATTTAACATTTAACAGTTAATGAACTAAATAAAACAGTGACTTGCTGCCACCTACTGGCACTTATAGCTTCACATATAGATTATCATATAATTTATTAAAAATTTCATATTTCAATATTCATTAATACCCATTTATTATTATCATGCAATGTTGAATCAAAATTAGTGCTGTCAAACGATTAATCTCGACTAATCGCATTCAAAATAAAAGTTTTTGTTTACATAATATATGTGTGTACTGAGTATATTTATGTATATATAAATACACACATATGCATGTAAATATTTTCAAAATATATGTTGTGTTTACATATTAAATATATTTATAAATATACATATATGCATGTAAATATTTTCAAAATATATGTTGTGTTTACATATTAAATATATTTATAAATATACATATATGCATGTAAATATTTTCAAAATATATGTTGTTTACATATTAAATATATTTATAAATATACATATATGCATGTAAATATTTTCAATATATATGTTGTTTACATATTAAATATATTTATAAATATACATATATGCATGTAAATATTTTCAAAATATATGTTGTGTTTACATATTAAATATATTTATAAATATACATATATGCATGTAAATATTTTCAAAATATATGTTGTGTTTACATATTAAATATATTTATAAATATACATATATGCATGTAAATATTTTCAATATATATGTTGTTTACATATTAAATATATTTATAAATATACATATATGTGTAAATATTTTCAATATATATGTTGTTTACATGCATAAAATACAAAATATATGTTGTGTTTACATATTATATATTATAAATATACATATATGCATAAATATTTTCAAAATATATGTTGTGTTTACATTTAAATATATTTATAAATATACATATATGCATGTAAATATTTTCAATATAATGTTTGTTTACATATTAAATATATTTATAAATATACATATATGCATAATATTTTCAATATATATGTTGTTTACATATTAAATATATTTATAAATATACATATATGCATGTAAATATTTTCTATATATGTTGTTTACATATTAAATATATTTATAAATATACATATATGCATGTAAATATTTTCAAAATATATGTTGTGTTTACATATTAAATATATTTATAAATATACATATATGCATGTAAATATTTTCAAAATATATGTTGTGTTTACATATTAAATATATTTATAAATATACATATATGCATGTAAATATTTTCAATATATATGTTGTTTACATATTAAATATATTTATAAATATACATACAGTGTCCTCCACTAATATTGGCACCCTTGGTAAATATGAGCAAAGGCGGCTGTGAAAATAAATCTGCATTGTTTATCCTTTTTATCTTTCACTCAAAAAATTCACAAAATTCCAACCTATCATTGAAGTAAAACAATTGAAAGTGGGGAGAAAATCTCATTGTGAAATAAATGCTTTCTCTAGCATGTTGGCCACAATTATTGGCACCCAATTATTGAACGTCATTTTCCCAGGCTCTGAGTTTTCTCCTATAATGCCTGAAGAGTTTGGAGAACACCTGATATCAGAGACCATTTTCTTCATACAGAATCGCTCCAATCCTTCAGATTCACAGCCCAGGATCAGTTTAGCCTGAGCGTATGTTTTCTACCATTCAGGTCAGGGAACCTGAAATGGCCATAGCAGAAGAGTGACCCATTTTTGTGTTGTTTTTGAGGTTTGCTTGGAATATTGTACGGTCTGAGATCCAAACATGGCCCATCTAACAGAGTAGTCACTTATTGATTTTTTTATCTGTTTGTATTTGATAGAAATCCATGATGCCATTGTCTAAACCAATGTCCAGGACCTCCAGCAGAAAAATAGGCCCACAACATAAAAAATACAGCAGTTATTTCATTGCACATGGGGTACTTTTTATCCCTGTGTGCAAAACCCATCTTGAGTTATGCTGCTAAAAAGCTCAATTTTTAGTTTCATCTGACCATAGAAGCCAGTCCCATTTGAAGTTCCACATAATATGCTGGAGATTATTTTTGGATGAGTGAGGAGAATTTTTCTTGAAACCCTCCCAAACAACATGTGGTGATGTAGGTGCTGTTTGACAATTTTTTTTTTTGGTTTTCTGCCCTCGAGACTCAACTATTTTCTACAATTCTCCAGGTGTTCCTTGGACTCGAGTCGCCACTTAAGTCGCATTAGGACGATATAAGACTCGAGACAGGTTGAACATTTTATGTTGACTTAATTATTGCATGACTCGTGGAAATGGGAATTTTCACTGCGTAAAAACCACTTCACGAGTCATTATCTTTTGCTGCACATCAGAAATAGGAGTTTTTCTCATATGAATTACGGGAATTTGACCTTTGTGTTCCTCATATTTATAATCCTGAGGGAAAGTCATGGCTGGCTGTCTTAAAAAAAGTAAATATGAGATGGTATTTCAGAGATCTTTTCATAAGAATTTCTTGCCAATCCGTGGCCAACATGAATTGGAGAAAAACATATTAGTGTTCATAACCGCAGATTTTCTCCCCATGCTTTGTTTTACAGCGAGTGAAAGATCAACCAAGGAAAACGATGCAGATTTATTTTCACAGACACCTTTTCTCACATTTATCCGCCAATGTGGAGGGCACTGTAGAGTGCATATAAATATTTTCAAAATATATGTTGTGTTTACATATTAAATATATTTATAAATATACATATATGTAAATATTTTCAAAATATATGTTGTGTTTACATATTAAATATATTTATAAATATACATATATGCATGTAAATATTTATAATATATATGTTTGTTTACATATTAAATATATTTATAAATATACATATATGCCCTGTAAATATTTATAATATATATGTTGTGTTTACATATTAAATATATTTATAAATATACATATATGCTAAATATTTTCAAAATATATGTTGTGTTTACATATTAAATATATTTATAAATATACATATCATGTAAATATTTTCAATATATATGTTGTTTACATATTAAATATATTTATAAATATACATATATGCATGTAAATATTTTCAATATATATGTTGTTTACATATTAAATATATTTATAAATATACATATATGCATGTAAATATTTTCAATATATATGTTGTTTACATATTAAATATATTTATAAATATACATATATGCATATAAATATTTTCAAAATATATGTTGTGTTTACATATTAAATATATTTATAAATATACATATATGCATGTAAATATTTTCAAAATATATGTTGTGTTTACATATTAAATATATTTATAAATATACATATATGCATGTAAATATTTATAATATATATGTTGTGTTTACATATTAAATATATTTATAAATATACATATATGCATGTAAATATTTTCAATATATATGTTGTGTTTACATATTAAATATATTTATAAATATACATATATGCATGTAAATATTTATAATATATATGTTGTGTTTACATATTAAATATATTTATAAATATACATATATGCATGTAAATATTTATAATATATATGTTGTGTTTACATATTAAATATATTTATAAATATACATATATGCAAGTAAATATTTTCAAAATATATGTTGTGTTTACATATTAAATATATTTATAAATATACATATATGCATGTAAATATTTTCAATATATATGTTGTTTACATATTAAATATATTTATAAATATACATATATGCATGTAAATATTTTCAATATATATGTTGTTTACATATTAAATATATTTATAAATATACATATATGCATGTAAATATTTTCAAAATATATGTTGTGTTTACATATTAAATATATTTATAAATATACATATATGCATGGTTGTGTTTACATATTAAATATATTTATAAATATACATATATGCATGTAAATATTTTCAATATATATGTTGTTTACATATGATTTATAAATATACATATATGCATGTAAATATTTTCAATATATGTTGTTTACATATAAATACATTTATAAATATACATATATGCATGTAAATATTTTCAAAATATATGTTGTGTTTACATATTAAATATATTTATAAATATACATATATGTTAAATTGTTGTGTTTACATATTAAATATATTTATAAATATACATATATGCATGTAAATATTTCAAAATATATACATGCATGTGTTTGTATTAATATATACATGATAAATACACACTTATATATTATGTAAACAAAAACTTTTATTTTGGATGCGATTACTCACGATTAATCGTTTGACAGCACTAATCAAAATATTTCTTTCTAAAGCAACTTTTATTAATTTTAGTCACGGCACATTAAATTTTGTTCAAGTTTTTTTGTGTGTTTTGTTGATCGCTGGAGCAGGGTTTGAACCCCTCGTCTCTCTGAGCGTCCGGACCTGAAGTGTTCTGGAAAGCGCTCTGCTGGTGTTTTGAGGGAGGGGTTTAATCCTGCCGGTGACGTATTTCAAAACTGGCCCATTTAGCCTCAATTAACTAGCTGAAATCAAGGAACTGTTTATGCTTAATAATCTGAGATCAAACACTATTCAGAGCTGCACCATTCTGGATAAACTTGGACTTGGATTACCTCAGAGACTTGTGAACATGTCTGGTCATAAGTAACACAGGTATATTTGTAGCAATAGACAACAATACATTGTATGAGTCAAAATTATACATTTTTCTATTATGCCAGAAATCATTAGGATATTAAGATCATGTTCCATGAAGATATTTAGTAAATTTCCTATCGTAAATATATCAAAACTTAATTATTGATTAGTAATATGCATTGCTAAGAACTTCATTTGAACAACTTTAAAGGTGATTTTCTTAATATTTAGATTTTTTTGCACCCTCAGATTCCAGATTTTCAAATATTGTCCGATCATAACAAACCATACATCAATGGAAAGATTATTTATTCATCTTCAGATGATGCATACATCTCAATTTCGAAAAATTGATACTTATGACTGGTTTTGTGCTCCAGGGTCACATATATATACACCAAAGTAAACAAAGGTGTAGGTTTGTAGTGTAATTTACAACAGCTTTGAACGTGGCTCAACCAATCAGAATCACTGGAACTATGTCTTATAAATCCAATTAACTTTCATCCCAGTATTTCTGTGATGATATGAATAACTAAGACAGAAATCATTTTTTAGTTTCTTACTCAAACATGATAAATATCTGCAGATTTGAATGTTTCGGGATGATTTTTCAAAGGTTTAATAGACAGGTGAATCATTGTTATTTAAAAATAGGATTGCATTGGTGTTTGAATAGACATCGTGATCTTTTAATGATTAATCGTGCAGAGCTAATCCTCCAAACTGAGCAAGATTTACCTTTATCGGTCCAGAACGCACTAGCGTCTTCTTATCAGCCTTCAGATGACCGGCGGGAACGACACGAGACAGAAGAGGAAAGTGCTCCAGCTGTTTCTCATCAGGTGTGTTTGTCTGTAAGATCTGCAGGTTGTTATTAACATTCAGCTTGTTGGCTTTCTGAGCGGGAGGTGACGCCTTCTCTCGTTTCTTCACGTTCTTCCTCGGCTCACGAGTCTTTTCCGGCGGCGTCTGGCCGAGCGACACGAAGACC